>VXBR01008238.1:65078-160111 GCA_013400215.1 Cisticola juncidis
TTTTGCAGTACAGAGATCCCTGAAGATGTGTGGCTCAAATTGTATGAACAACATACAGTTGCTTCAAGCTGTATGAACATTTGTTATTTAACTGCTGAAGCTCTTCTACCATTTGATTTCCTCCTGAAGCCTTAATCTATTGAAGGAGCAGAATTGGGTACGATGGTAAGATGTTTTTTAAATTTGAAGTAAACTGCTTAAGTGCAATGTGCCAATTTATTTTGGTTTTATCTCTTTATTCAATAGTAAGACACCAAAACAAGTAAGAAACCTTAATAGTGTACAAAGGCAGGAGAGGAAACTCTGAACTAGTTAACCAACCAGAAAATATCCTTCCATGTGTTGTCTGTTCACATTTGCACTGTGCTTCAAAGTGAAGAATCAAATGAATCATTTCACAAGATCTTGTATGTAGATGTATGTGTATAACTCATCACAATGCTGTACAGAAATGTTACACAGTTCTCTTCTAGATACTGCATTTTCTTTCTAATGCATTTGTGTTTAATGTCAGTTTAAATCCCAGTATTTAAAACACTTTGTGGAAGCACAAAAGTTTTGATTTTTTTTGAGAATAAAAATTGCTAAAAATAAGAAGAGGAAACCCTGTTAATATCACTGAAGATGAGAAGGAGATATAACTAAACCTCTAACCAGATAAAAAAACTTGTTTGCTAGATGATGCAATAGTACTGTGTTTGGCAACTGATGCTTGTTCTTGATCTCGACAACTATAGCAGTTTTGAATAACCAAGTGGTACTTTACAAATTTCAGGAATCAAGTCCAGCTAAAACATGAGAAGATATATTGAAGATGATCCAGCCAGAAGATTTTTCACTTCGTAGAAATACTATTTTTGTTTAATATGTAATATAATTTGACAAAGCCAAAATCAGTTACTTTTCTTGAAATTAGGACGCGCCTGTGGCCTTCATCAGAAATGTTTCTAACATTTTCAAGAAAAAATATGTCCCAGAAACTGAGTATGTTTTTACTAGTCTTTGGAATCATTTGGGGTTTGATGTTGCTACGCTACACTTTTCAGTACCCAAGACGCCAAAGCAGCGCTGAGTTGCGTGGACAGATATTAGATCTCAGTAAAAGATATGTCAAAGCACTGGCAGAAGAAAATAAAAACCTGATGAATGGTGGTGGTGGAGCCTCTATGTCAGGATATGGTAAGAGGAAAACAGCCATATTAGTTACTTGAATATATTATTTTTCTGAAAACTGTAAAGTTATAAATTTTCTCTTTTTTTAAGTAGTAAATGCTCTTCAGCAGAAAAAAGCCTCTCCGTATTAACTGATTTGATTTTAATTTATTCAGTGAAGTTGAAGATTAAGATGAATTGCAGAATCAAGCTTCATACATGAAATTTTTGCTTTCCAGGATTTTTTTTTTAGATCTCTTCAGGTACATGAACACAGTTACTTAGAAGTAACAGCTCGTTTGCTTTTTTTATGAATATTCGACTATTGAGGAATAAGCACGTGCCTGATAAAGGGACAAATTTTTATATTAAGTCCCTTGAACGTTCTGGATTCTTCTAGTACCTCATTGCTAACTTCCTGCTTTTATTTCTTGAATTTTCTTCTCTTTAAAAATGCAATGAAAAAGCAGCATACTAGTTGAGTTTGCAGTCTGGAGACTGCAAGGCAATTATGAATGTGGCAGAATCTCCCCTTGTTTCAGAAGTAGCCATAATAGATCAGGTTCCTTGTCTTGCAAGCTGTAATACTTGGTGCATCATATCTCTGATATCTTCTGAAATATTGAAAAGATAACTAAAAGTGTTTATTTTAAAAACTAGTATCTCAAAAGATGAACTTTGATCCCCTTAAGACTTCCGTATATGTCTCTGCCTGTTGTAGGATGCCCTTTATAGGCATTTGGTAAGAGTGCAAGCAGCAAAAATGTGTGAAGTTTTTGGCTGCTGGTAAGGAAGAAGGAAGCAAGTCTGTGATGACAAGATATGCAGGAGCAACCCAAGGGGAGTAGGACAGTAAAAAGTGTTTAAACCTTTAATCCTTTCATTCCTAAAATTAATTTTTATGACAGTAAGATGCTGTCTTTTCCTTTCTTCTTTGTGTTCTTCTCCCACCTCTCTTTTTTTTTTTTTTTTGTCATCAAGGACTTCCTTTCTTAAGTGTGTAATTACATTTTTGTCATTAAAAAAACTGAAAAGATCCTTGTGTAGTGCAGCTTTTGCCTACTCTGTAAGTCTTACAGTTATTTCCAAATAAGACTTGTCTTCTCTGGTTTTGTCTGAAGTTTAACATAAATTTAAGTCATTGCTTGATCTACCTGCTGATCATCAGAATTAAAACTTGACAATTCCCTCCCTCAGATGTTGAGCACAAAATGATATTACAAAGTACATGACCCACTCTGTTACTGACAGCAGACCCTGCTCTGGCTTAAATTGTTAAGCAATTTTTTTTATTTTTTCAAAGTTAACATTACTGAAGAAGAACAAGTTAATTTTAGAAGAAGGTACTTGTTTGTTTTGTTTTTTTTAAATTTAATTTACTACTAATTTTTAATTTTATCTCTTTTACTCCTTTTTTTTTTCAATTTGATGCCTGTGATCTTTGTCCCCCAATCTTTCTGCTTAGTTAAGAAGTGATTAGAGGGCTGAGGGCAGAGACAGAGTTTGTAGATATCTTCATATGTAAGAATCTTAACACCTTTAAAGCCTGGTAAGTTTCTTAATGTTTTTCAAATCTGAAAGAAGATGGTGATTGGCAACAGCATAAACATTTTTTGACAGTTTTTTGTTGAAAGATGTTACTGGTTTTGTGTTCCAGAAGATGAGAATTTTTTTACCATCTTTCCTCTTATTTTTCAGTCAATAAAGATGTAAACAGATTTTTTTACCCTTGCTTTATAGCTTATGTAAGAAGCAATAAGATACCTTCTAATAACAGCTTTACTATGGGCTAAGTCTGTAATTTAGGGGAAAGCAATTAACTACTTATTTTATGCTGGAAAGTGTTTAGATATATTCTCTTGTATCCTAGGCTGAAAGATGACATAGCTGAGTATTCCAGTGCTGTTGTCTGGACAAAATTTGAAATAATACCTTTGAAGAGTCCCTTCTAATGTTCCAACTAGTGTTTTTGTTCTTATACTCTAATATTTAATTGGCTGCCTTCACAGTTGCCTGTTATGGTGGTACCTCCCTTCCCTAAAATAACAAAGAAATGTTATTAAAGAAAAATCAAGCAGCTATTTCATTCTGTCCTTCTGTACCAATCTGCACTCCTTTCCAAGAAGTGTGGTAGGGACGATAGCAAGTCTTAAGATGGGAATATGTTGGAATAGCAGTTCTTTTCCACAGGCTGTAATAACAGGCTGTAATTTATTTTTTCCTTTATCTTCAGCTGATCTTAAGAGAACTATTGCTGTTCTTCTGGATGACATCTTACAGCGCCTCGTGAAGTTGGAGAACAAAGTTGATTACATCGTTGTGAATGGCTCAGCAACAAATACCACCAATGGAACTAACCATCAGGTGCCAGTGACTTCAAATAAACGTGTAAAGCCAGCAAGCAACATTAGATAGCAAACAGGGCCACTACATCATTGATGGATAATATTAAAGATAAGCTTTTTGTCTCTGGCTAGGGCAAAGCAGTAGCTGACTCTAAACTATTGTATTCTACAATGTGCTTGGATCTATGTAGGCCTAACATGCTTAGGTTCTCAAAGCATTATTTCATTGCCTTTGAGCAGTGCTTCTGAAGTGATCTTTGTTGTCTCTAAAGATATTTTGATATGATTTGATGTAGTAGGCCATTGGGTAATAACAATACGTGGAAAGCAACGGGAAACTTATAGGTAGGTTTCTAAATCTATTTATTTAAGTATGAATATAACATATCTTTTGAATAGGTGAGCAATATTGTAGCTTATTCATTTTTTGTGATCTGCATTAAGCCAAGGTAACTGAGGAAAATGTGTTGCTAAACAGATGTTAGAAGATGCGTGCACTTAAAATATTTTCTTACTTATTTACTAAAACAATATTAAATCGAGGATAGCATTGGTGGTAATATTTTAAAATTGTGACCCAAAGAATGTCTTTATTTGCACTATCTGTCAGAATAGTTAAAGAGAATTTACTGTATATTTAAGAAAACTTATTATAATAGGAAAACATTCTAGGTAGTAACACTGTCCAGGTTTATCTTTATGCCAGAGATAGGGCAGTTAGATTGTCAAAAGCAAATCATCATCTGTGATATTTTAGATGAGTATTTCTTAAAAAGATATTTAAGTGTATGTATTTTGTAATTGCAGATAAAATTATTTAAGTGTTGGAAATAAGTTTTGGATATGTGAATACGGTTTATTTTTTTCATTGCTGTTTGTTTTTAACATTTTAATGCCTTGCAGTTTGTGTTTAGAGTAGCACACCATCTCCCTGAATTGCTTTCTTGATCAGAAGGAAAAGCAATGAAGGGAATCAAGGCATCTCTGCATTTAACAGAGGTATATGTACTAAGGATGTCTAATCAGGGAATATTTGAGAACTAAGGTAATGTTTGCCTTATGTCTAAGTCAGCCTTACAGCAAAGCGAATTGCATGCAGTGTGGGTGCACTGTATCTCAAATGATACTGAAATCATATTGAAGTGCCACTGTTCCTGGAACTGTACTGAATGTTTGGGGGGGGGACAGAATGTTCAGGGACTTCTGCCAAAAGTGTCCTGTAAGCCAGGTTTTGGGGATGAGTAAAACTGGGGGTGCTGGGTGATATACCAGGCAAAGTGACGTGGTTTTTTTCCTTTCTTCTGTTTCCCTGCTGATATTCTTGACGGTTATACAGGAAAATACAATTGCAATCTTAGTACTAGTATCCAGATGATTTCTTTTGTCACATTGTGTGTAAACATGTACTCACTTCAATGCAGAAAGAGAAAAATAAATTTTTAATTGTACTTGTAAATGTTCCTGGGTTTGTTTGTTGGTTGGTTGTTAGGGTTTTTTTTGTGATTAAATGGTCTTGTCATTCTTGCTACATGTTCTCTATCAGTTTCTGGATTGGAAAATTTTATATCTCTGAGTTTTAGTAGTACCCTTTCTGATATTCTTCCTTCTTAGTCACTGAGTTCTTTTGCTCTTGAAACTCTAATGGCATGAAACTTTCCTCAGGTTAGAGGTGAGGGGAGAAAGAAATAAAAATAAAAGAACCAATTTGGATATTTAATGGTGAAGATGTCACTGTTTAACATAAAAGTAAAGAAGATATTTGAAGAACTTCTTTTGAACCTGCAGATTGACAACATGAAGATAGATAGATAGATAAGTTTTTATGTCCATCTGTCTGGTTTATTTCCTAGATACTTGATTGTTACAAACTGAAACCTTTGTGCTATAAGCACACAGTTCTTTTCAGAATGGCAAAACTAAACTTAAGATGTGCAGACTAAGGTAAAAAAGAGTAAGGAAGGAATAAAGGGCTCAAATAAAAGTCTCAGCTGACTTTCCTTTTAGGAATAGTAGTAAGAAAACATCTGCATGTTCTAGCCTGCAGCCTCCTGTATAGGACATGTGAGAGGTGTGGCAGCCCTACGAGGTTGTGTAAAGAGCCCAAGGGCTTTTTGAAGAAGCAAGAGAAAGGCTACAAATTACCCCAAGTCCAAAGTGCTTGATAGTATCGCAGCATTTGGTTGTGTTGCCAAGCATATTTTTTCCTTCTGAGGAATATTTAAATAGTATTTCTGCTGTGCTACAGTTTTTATGATGCAGCTGTGTATTTTCCATTTCAGATGACACACAAAGCCCCCCAAAATGACCTAATTCAAGTTTTGTTTATATGGAATCTCCTTATGGTTGGCTGGTTCTTAGCTGGATGGGGTTTGGGGTCTTATTTCCATTTCTTTCTCCTCCTTCTGTCTTTTGGAAGGCAGGAGGACATATAACCTCTCTTATATAAAGAACTGCTGATTTGGAGGATGGGGCGAGTATTTTATTTTTGTTCTTGAAATATTTTGGTAAATTAGGGGACTTGAATTTTCCCAGCTGTAATTTGCCTCATGAGTGTTTATCAGCTGATTTCACTAGGTAATTGGCAGTACTTCTGTGCCTCTGAGTGATTGCTTAATGTAGGTAGCAAAAAAATGTTCAAGATCCACTTCCAAACAAAAGTTCTAATGAAGAAAAATTGAAAGAGAAGAGTGTGTATTGATTGCTGTCAAAATAGACAGAAACACCACAGGTCTCAAAACAACCCTCGAGTTCTACAACTAAATACCTGGCAGGCAAAAATCTTGGGGAAATTGTCTTTATTCTCTTGTCCCTTCAGTTGCTTTTCTCATCTAAATAAATAGTTTTGGTTCTCTGCATGGTAATCTTAATGTAATAAAGATAGCCAAATGTTTTCTCACAATTGTATGTGAAGAAGTACTGAGTGGTTCCACATTAAAGAACTTCTGAGATGAGTGGATTGACAGATGGACAGACCCTCTTCTGAAACACACTGAAACAGCTCTTAACAAGCTGCCTATACACTGTTAAGATCACAGAAGTTTGCTATCTGTTTTAAATTACATAATTTTTAAAATACAGAAACATGGCCCAGGATATACAGGTTCTTATGTTTAGTGTGGTGAAACATCAGTATCCTTGGCAACCCAGTATTGTGCATCACATAGTGCACAGTTGTCTGGTTTTCCAAGTAAGTGCTAAATCCTCGTTTTTCAATAACACAATCATTTAAAGAAGCTGACTAGATAGATCTGAATTTTAACTTAAAATATTTGCTAATGCAGAGGTTTCCAAACCACATTATGTTTGTGATGCATGCAAGTTGCTTTAGCAACCAAACACCTCCTGTGCAAGTACATATTCTGAGGGTATTTGCTGCTGTCACAGCCTTTGTTCGTGGGAATGCAGAAGTAAATTTGAGAACCTCTATCAAGAAGTTACTTAAATTGCATAAAATTTAACATCCCAGTTTATTATGTTTTCATGAAAACCTTTTCATTCCTAAAAATACACGGAGTAATTGAATGAGCTGAATATCTAAAACATTCTTATGTAATATTGGTGTGGTATTTTTGAAGGTGATTTAGAATGTCAATTAACAATTAATACAAATATGACCCTCCTTACCTAATTTTTGTGCTCTTTCTTCATTTTGTACTTTACAAAACAGAGTCTCCTATCCTTGGGGTTCAGTGTAGTGTGTTTGATAGCATGCCCCCTTCAAAGGCAAGAGCAAAATGGGGGACTTCTGTTTATAGCAGCCAAAAAAGTGAGTTAGACTTTTGCTATGTTTTTCATGTGGAAAAGGCTAGTACTGAATGGATATTGCAGTAATCTCAGTTTGTTAGGAATGATGCACACAGGCATTTGAAAGTATCCTTTAGGTTATTAAAATGAAGCCCAATTTAAAAAACATTCACATTACATACATTCATGGAATCACATCTCTTAAGCACCAGTGGCATCACATGCTGCTGAATAATCTTACCTCGAAGTGATCTTAATTACTACAAGTTTCCTAACTGAGTTTATCAGTACCTCCAGCAAAAACCTTTCATTATGAATTGATCCTTGCTTGCACATGAGCTTCAGTATTCCCTGTGGCATTCATCAACTTACTTTGTCAGTTGGTGTCTCATCGGGTTCCGTTTTTCTGATAGCAAAACAGAAGAAAACATATTGGCATTTTTAAATACTGTAAACTAGGTTTAATAATACACAAATGAATTTTTATTGTAACATAGTCTATGGTCATGGTTAGAAGTTTATAAAAGTGAGTACTGTTTGCATTTGCTTTTAAGTATATTGGGATATTGATAACACATGTGGAGGCAGAAAACAATTTGACAGAAACTGTTTCCGTTATGCTTTATGCCACATAAATTTTTCTCATTTTCAGAAGAGCTAATCAGACAGTCATTGACCAGATCCATAGAAATAGAATGACTGACTACTACTTCGAAATGATGACTTGAGGTCTAAAATATTCAAACAGGTTCTTCCTAAATTCATTATTTTTGCATTAGTGAAGTAGCTATCTTCAATTTATAGATGTTTCACTGAGAATAATTTTAAGCACTTGTCAAACTTGTAAGGTTTTAAAAAATTTTAAGGGTCTCACATTTTATTGTTAACAGAGGGTGTTGAGAGAGACTGTCAACACCCTGTGAAACATGAAGCTGTTGCCTTTGATGTGTAGGCAGCACCTTAGGTCTCACAGAGCTGTACTGTAAGTATGTGTCCATATGTTCAACCCACTTTGATGTGTTAAGAGATCTTGGGCCAGCAGTATCCGTATGCTACATCACAACTACAGGAGGTAAAACATGCCATCTGGATTCCTCTTCCTTTTACTTACCTAAGTGTCATCGCTTCTTCAATAGCAGAAAGCTGCCTTTTTTCCTTCCCTGCTATTCAAAATTATTTGGTAGTTTACCAAAAAAAAAAAAAAAATCTGTTTTGAGTACTCTTTCTCTTTAATGAATTTTATTTTGCATGTCTATTAACAATCTCCTAGAAGGGATGAGAGACATAAATTGTTTTTTGAAATTCAAAATGTATTCCAATACTCATGATATGACAGTAAAAAGAGAGTGTTTGAGATACCTTTATTAGCTAAGAACCCCATTTCTGGTTACAAAGTACCTTTTATATCTGTTCCCAAGTAAGCCTACTGATCCAGATTTGGATCCAAGCAGCTCTCAGAAGGGGGATCTTATTAGCACTGGGTGCTGGTAAACTGAACACTCTCTGTATTGCAAAACACTTCCTGTGATCAAATCCAGGAAAAAAATCCTCACTGTTGTTATGGGAAGTAGTTAATAGGATAGATGCCTCACAAAAAAAAAAAAAGACTTGATTTCCTACTCCCAGTAAGTTCTCACTGGCTGTTCATGCATAAATACTGATGTGAGTGACGTATCAACTAACATTTGTACCCCTCACTGAAACCTGTCTTATTAAGATATCTGGCTCTTCTCTCTAAACCAAACTGTATTTCAGAGGACTGTTTTTAACAAAGAATTTGCACAGATGAAGCGCATCAACTCATGACACAGGAGCTCTGCTCATTCTGTGTGAACCAGGCTTGCCAGAGCTCTTCTCCCCAACACACACTTTCCCCTTTATTGGCAGTGCTGGGATCTCTGGCACCAGCAAAATGTGCATACTGATAAGGTATCTCAGAGATCTTCATTTTTGTGCAGCTCCTGTGGAGCAGTGTGTTCCTCAGTATGTTCAAAGCCTCTGTCTGCAGAGCTTCTAGTCCTGCTTTCAAGGTCCCCTTTCACCCATCTGTTTCTTTTGTGAAATGTTGGTCATAGCAGGAATTTTCTCTTCCCTGACTTTTCCCTGACAATCCTGGCTTTTTGTGTGTGATTTTATTTTCTTCCACTAGTGTACTTGAAGATGCACTGACTGCAGTGGGGACTTGCTCCCATATCTTTCCTGCCTTTGAGGGTGACCTGTTCGTGTTCAGATCTCAGTGTGACAACGTGTGTGTTGCAGTGCTGTCTGCTCTGCTGAAATTTCTTGTACATGTGGCATAGCCACAGGACAAATGCCCAAACCATATGCCCTATCACCTTATTTGGATACTGCTGGGAACCTGAGAGTGTCCCTGTTGTTTCCTCTCCCTCTGAAGGATGTTTTGGCAAAACATTGCCATGGTCCTTGTGACATTCCTCTTCACCTTCTGCTGCATTGCTGGTGGTGTGCCCAGTTTAAAACCATGTGGAGATTTCCCTGCATTGCTGGGGGTTTGTTTGTTTGTTTGTTTGTTTGTTTGTTTGTTTGTTTTCTGGGGAAATATCACTGTATGGTATGGAAAAAGCCTTTCCTCTTGGATCTCAATTTGACAGTCTGAAGGCTTATAGCTTATGCTAGCAGGCAGAGCACAATTTAAATACCAATTTCCTAAAGCTCAGATAAGGAAAACGTACTATATTTTTTTCTTCACATATTTGGTCACTTTGTGGCCAGTCTGTTTATATCAAAGGGAAGCAGTCAATTTACAGAGATGGTGCAGTATCAGAAATAGCAGCCTGTGATGGTTTAATGAAAAACGCATCAGAGGCGTTGTTCCAATGTGGTTACAGTGATTGTGGCATATGGAGAAGAATTGGGACTTGCAGGTTGCCAGTCTAAGAACCATCTTTGGTTAAGAATGTTTCCCACGGCTGGCCTCCTGTAGTCTTGAACAATGAGCAAAACATATTTTTTAATGGAACATTTATTTTGTAAAGGAAGAGGAATTGGTGACCAACCAACGACACCCCTCACCTACCCACCAGAAAAGTGGTGATCTAAGTAGCAGCAGCAGCAGAGGGTGCAAGGCAGGCACTGGGAGGGCGTGGGTGCTCTGCTGTGTGGCTGGTGGCACCCAAGACTGTGGGTGCCCTTCTGAGGCACCGCACTTGTGGGTGTGTGTATGGTCATGCCCTGGCACTGCTGCTCAGGGACTGTGTCTATCCTGAGGGACACAAGGGCTGACTGCCACCCCAGAGCGTGTGTGCACACCCTGTGTGTCCTGTCCTTGGTACTGATCCCCTCAATTCAAGATATGAAACAAACTTTGCAATTTTTTTAGTTGCTAATCAGTAGCCATAGCTGGACAGTTATGACTGAGCAATTGCATTGTGAAGGTTGTATGCTTGGCTACGTTGTTTTAAGGAAAAGGGAAGACAATTCCAAGATGAATGGACTGTCTGGATGAGAGCCACCACGAAAGAAGCCAGCAGAACTGAGCAGTAACTGGGGGAAAGGTAATTCCAGCTGTGGGCGATCGCCACCACCTACTCAAAACAGACCCCAGGCTCAAATGGGCAGAACCGTGCCTCTGTACTAATGAGCAAGACAAGCGAGAGGTATGACTAGCAAATAGGGAGCTGAATACTAAGTAGTAAAAAAATTACGCAACTTGTAGCCAATGAATGCCGATGCCTTTGTTACAATGGAATAAACAGTGTAAAGTTTTGATGACCTAGCCTTCTGTTGGTTACCACCTAGCTCCCCGCTTTGCGCAAACCAGAAGAAAACAAAGACGCTCCCGGCCCCTCTGCTCGCCGGTAGCGAGCGGCCGGGACAGCGCGGGGCCGGCCGTGCCCACGGGCGCCGCGCACCTCCCGGGCCCGCTCGTTTCTCGGCCGCCGGTGCNTGAGGGCACGGGGGCGGCGCGCTGGGGGCGCTGGGGCGGGGGACGGGCGTTTCCAGCCGTGCCGCATCCCCGCAGCCGGCCCGGGGTTCCTCCGGCAGGGATGCTCGCCTCCGGCCCTCCTGAATTGGCTGCTCCGGGGTGCGCGGTGGCTCGGTTGGGCCACGCACCGCCGGCCGTTCGCTGTCGCAGTCGGAGGTGCCGCGGCTGGTGTGCCCTGCTGAGGACGCGTTCCGAGCCTTGGCTGTCAGCAGAGAAGTCACGCATCGTCCCTCGCATCCAGGCCCACCCAGCAGTTTGAGATGTGCTGCGGGAGGCCATCTGGTCTACCAGCGGCATCCCTGCCCACGGCAGGGGCGCTGGAATTAGGTGGTCTTTAAGGTCCTGTCCAATCCAAACCATTATTTGATAATCTGCCAGCCGTACTGCTCTTTCAGAATACACGGACTGCTGTGCATCATGAGTTCAAAGTTTTGCCTGGTATAAATCCCCTACACTGCTGCGTGTCTTTCCTAACCTTGTCAGCGGTCCTCTCGAAAGGCTGAACAAAAATAAACACAGTCGTGCTGAGATGAGATCTTAATTTAGTTTAGGAAAACCTTGAGTAAAACACCAGAGGAAGGCACAGTGGTATTTCTTACATAAGATGTGCAGTGATTCAGTGGGTGTTGGCTGGGATGATGTGCAAATGACAGCGTTGTGTTGGCACATTATTCTGGTGCTGTACAGTGCTGGCAGTGCACAAATCCACAGAGTATTTGGCAAAGAATCACTTGTTCAGTATGTTTTAGCCTATCCAATAAATAATAACTGAAATATTACAGACAATAAAATCACTTTCAGCACAGGTAAGTGCTGCAGTTAATTTTCAATTACATTCCACATATTTTATTTATTTTCCTTAATTGTTTCCATAAATGCATGATTTGAATGCTATCCAGAGTTTCAGCTATCCAGTGACGTTGAATTTGAGCATGGTGATAGCTTAAACAAATGGGCCTGTCTGAACTGGGGGATACAGCTCCCACCAGCTTCAGCTGCAGAAGTTAGCATAGTCTTCCTGCAAATCAGAAGAGAACTTGGATATGTTGTTTGTTACTCTGATGGCAGTGGGATCACCTGCTTGCAGCTGAATACTCAGACTAGACTAAGATTAATCTCCTGATACAAGTTTGCAGTACAGTTGGGTGTAGATAGGTGAGGTGATTTGCCAGAAGTCAGTCAAGAGGTCTGAGGCAGAGCTGGCTGGTTACATGACCCCTGATGCTCATTGCTTTTTTTTTTTCCAAAAGAACCCCTGGTAGTTTGCTGTATTAATTTTTTTCTTCTCTTGCAGAACTGATTTTCAGTGCATCAGAGCAAACTTTTTTAAAAGCATTATTCAAAAAATATTCTCTAAAAATCAGCTATAGTTCTGTTAAATTATTAGAAGAGTAATATGAAATAAAAGATTAGTTTTTCATTTACAGAAAAAGTTCTGTTATATATATTATTTGAAAAAAAATCTGGAGAGACTTACTTTTATTGTCTTCATTTTCTAATGCTTTTCTTTTTAATGCCATGTAAACAGAATTGTAGGTGATGATGATGGAGGAAAGCCCTTTACTCCTGAGGAATATGAGGAGTACAAAAGAAAAGTAATACCAGCTCGGCTACAGAACAGGTTGTATGTGAGCTGGAGATCCCCCACTGGCATGGACTGTAAGCTTGTGGGACCAGAGACCCTGTGCTTTTGCACTCACAGGTCGGTAGCTTCCCTTCTTTTACACTTTAGTATTTTTGAAAATAAGGAAAATGTGAAATATTCCCAGACACATTATAGTACCACATACTGAAGTTTATTTAACATTTAAAGGTTGTGAAAATTTGGTTTTAAATAGTAAGAACTGTTTGTAAATGCAAATGTCAATATATTTTTGAGACCAAAATTATTTTGTAGTCTCAATAACTTCAGCTGCAAAGCATGAGCTAACGTAGATCAGATTGATTTTGATAGTGCTCTCAAAATAGAAACAGAAGGATATGTGAAATTTATGTAATGAGTAGATGTAAAAGCACCTGCTATTATGCATTTAATTGAAAATTAACAATTAAGAGTAAGTAGTACAGTTAAAGGTACTTCAAAATAAAACTTGAGAAGTAAATGGTAAGCCTTTCAGGCAGTTTTCTACTAACAAAGTTTTAAAACTTATTCCTTTTCCTGTTCTAGGTATAAACAACACAAAACAGACTACAAGGTTCTTCCCCAGGAGCGCCCTGTCCGTGTGCCTTGCCGAGTGAAAGGCTGCCCGTGCCAGTCGTTCCAGTTTGTGCCCCTGAACGGCACCCAGCCCGTGCGCTGCCGCTGCAAGCACTTCCCTGAGCAGCACAGCGCAGAGCCGGGCTTTCCCTGCAACTCCTGTGAGTCCTGTGGGCCCTGCAGCATGCTCTGCCAGGAAACTCCACAGCACCAGCACAGATGGCTCTGTGCTCTGCCAGGGTACTGGGGTGCGCTGCTCTTGTCACCAGTGCGTGTTTTCATCCTCGAGGAAGGATGAGAAGTGGGAAGGAAGACATCACCTCTTGCACAGGAGGGTTTAGAACAACATCCTTAGTTTCCCTAGGTCCTGTGGAGGAGTTTAAATCTCTGAATGCTTCAGAGAGTTGCTTATGGAGACAGATGCCTGAAGATAGACAGTATGAAAGCACCTTGTTTGCAGTTTGTCACTTCCAGCTGCACTCATGTGCCTTTTCTACCTGAGCTTGGTAGTTTGAGAGAGAGAAGTGTGGCTCTCCATTCCTCTATTGCCTTGTTGACTATAACATTAATACACTTCTATGTCTCCTCTCAACTCAGCAGGAAGTAGTGCTCTGTTCCCAAGTAATTCTATTGCTACCATTCCAACAAAGCATTTCATGACCATAGAGATTGTGGGTCCAGAAATGCAAATGGGAATGAGGTTTCAGCAAAATCTTAGAGAAAGGGTTAAGAGGAAGCTTTTTGCTGCAGTTGTTTGAAGTTAATGTTACGAAACAACAGTAATTATTAACCGCAGGAAATAAATAATACATAAAGATGTTTTAGTTTGAAACCTCAAATTATGTAAGATGAAGATTTTTTTTTGCTAGAGGTCTGTGCTGTTATTAAATTTCTTTCATGGAATGCCTCTATTTTGTGCAGAAAAAACTGTGAACAGCTTTTGCTGGTTGAGAATCATATCCCATAGAATAAACATAAAATATCTGTATGACAACCTTTCAAGAATTTGGACTAAGTAATGAGAAAATCTTAGATGTGCAGCTGGATAATTCAGACTGAATCCATACACCATAGTATTTTCAATATTAACATATATAACAAATTTTGCTTAGTGTTTTTCAAAAATACCAGACACTTCTGAGGGCTTCACAGATTTCACAGTGAAGTGCCAAGAATTGCTTCTATTTTGGACTTTTTTTATTTTAATGTAATGGTATTAGTGCTATCCAGTGTTGAGAAATCTAACGTAACAGATAAGTTATAGCTGAAAAATGTAACTTCTTATTGCTGTGTATATATTGCATATACTGTATTATGTGTCCAAACACTGAGTTCTGTTACTGAGGAGAGCCCAAAATAATACGAAAAAACCTTTAAAATTTTCAAGAATGTGATCAACATGTTACAAAAGACTTAAAGAAATCTTTCATGGGGCTCCACAAAATGAACTGTGAGCTGGAACCAGGGTAATTTGTATAATAAAACATTTGCAACACCACTTCCTCAATTTCTTGGTCACATCATTGCTCCAGAGGGGCTTTGATGACAGTTTTAGGTGTAGCTAGGGCAGGCAGGTCACTTTACTCTGTTTCTGAATGGTACATAACATTTGTATAACTATTTCAATTACATCCTGTGGCTGGTAAGCTTAAAAACACCCTGAAAGTCAGTCTAATAATACTCCTGTGTAGAGCCCATTTTGTTGCTTCCACAGTCTCTTTATGCTACTGAGAAAATTTTGCTGATTTTAAAAGACGTTTAAATTGTGATTTGTGTAATAAATTGTGATATGAATTTTCTTAGCCCTGCAACATTGAGGTAGCTGTACTATGCACCTTTGAAGGGAATGCTGCCTTCAGATGCTAATGGTAGGTTGTCAGACAGTGTCAGAACTTATTTTTATTATTGTAAGTGGATGGAGGGTGTTGCTAATGAAATGAACACAAGCTGCAACATAGGAAATACAGTTAGATACCAGAAAAGAAATTTCTGATGCAGCAGTGGTCCAGGCTGCTCAGAGAGATGGAATCTCCATCCTCAGAGGTACTTGAAACTTGACTCGGTAAGGTCCTGTGACTGGATGGCCCCGGGATCTAATCCCACGAGTCGTCCTTTCTCTTTTATACAGCCTTTTCCTACAGCTGTATGCCTAAATCCCATCACCATCTCACTAATTTACTTGTTTCTTAGGTTCCAAGTGTTCAGGCTTTCACAGCTGCTTCACCTGTGCGTGTGGTCAGCCAGCATATGCTCACGAAACAGTGGTGGAAACGAAGGAGGAGCGCCTGGCCCAAGGGAAGCCCGTGGGGCAGGATGTTCCTTACGCTGCCATGGGAGGGCTGACTGGTTTCAGTTCCCTGGCAGAAGGCTACATGAGGCTCGATGACAGTGGAATAGGTATGTGCAGCTGACCTGAGATGAAATTTTAATTCTCCACCTAAGTTTTGAAAACTACCAAATCAAAATAGAGTTTCGAAGTTTGAAGGCAAGTTGGATTAATAGGAGTAGGACTGCAGAAAGACAGTTCTTTTCCAGCTGTCCTCAAGGTGTTAAGGGGTCACATTGTCCTACTCACTGTAGTGAGTTGATTAAAAAATATTTTTCAACAATTCTGGTGTTTAACCTGATTACTTCTGCTTGAAATATAGCACATCCTTTAGACAGAACCTGTAACTTCTAATATTTCCTGTAATCTCATACTTCCATTTGTGGAACAACATATCTATGTTGGTCCTATAGCTTATACTGCACAGGTATTTCTTGGTATATATATTTACAGCATTTTTGTTTCCAAACTCAAAGGTTAATGGCTGTTCAGCATTAACAAAAAGAGGTAATTGGTAGACCTTTCTAACAGACAGAGTAGTTGGTCTTGATACTTTTTCTGCTCTGTGATTTTGTGTCATTTAATAACATTTGGTCCTGAAATACTGTTTTATCTATTATTGCCAAATATCCATTATTTATTTTCCAAATCTTGATCTGGATTATTGGATTTGTCTCAAGTTTAGAAACTAAAACATTTCTGTAGTAATTGAAGAAACAAAGCTTTTCAATCCTTTTGAAGCCATTTTTGTACAGCTTTTGTTAACTCCAGTTTATGGGGTGTGCACTGAAGGCTGTAGATATTAATCTGTAACCTTGTTTTGACCTCAGTATATGTATTAAGACTGTATCTCCTGGAGTTAATTATTGTTTTCATTTAACTTATTTTCTGACAGGTGCTCCTTCTGCTGAACTTTTAGAAGCCCCCATTACTAGCATGGATCATCCATTTCTAAAAGCATTTCAGGAGCCTTCGAGTTCTGCTCAAACCATGCCAAAAATAGCAGGTGATGTATAAGTAGGATAATACTGTTATACAAAAAGATTTTAATATAAAAATAATTGATTTTAATAATGAACTGAAGGATGCTCAGAGCATTAAAATGAATATTGAAGCTTTAGTACAATATTCATGTCCTTCAAATGCTTAGAATAACTTAATGCTTGTTATTTTTGCTTGTGATGTGGTTTTTTTACTTTAAATTGTTTTTTTAGTGTTTGTTATCTTTCCCATCAATGGTGTCACGTGTTCATTTGATCTGTTTTTAAAATTCTTAGTTCCTCTTCGAAATTCATAGTATCTGAATGGGTTGTACATATTCAGCACAATCCAGTGATTGTGCCTTCTGCCAGTAGAATATGGATCTCTTACAATTATGTCCCTTATTTAGTATAACATTAGCAGTGAATATAACTGTTAAACTCTAAGACAATTCATGGTAAGTGCAAGCCTAGACTAAAAAGATTTCTTTTGGGTCCCAAAAGATGGGTTTTGCACATGCCTGTAAAGGTGAGCTCCCATTTTAAATGGGTTGTGCCAAGTGTAAAACATAACTGATGGAATAGCAAGTATCCTTGATAAAAAAGGGGTTTTGTTATTGTTTATGTTTTGTTTCTCAGGTACTTCAAATGCCACAGGACAAGTTTCTCATGGAAAACAATCAGAAGCTGATGACATGGCTTATTTTGAAAAACGTTATCAAGAACGGGCAAGTTACTACATTTATTGCTTAATTTAAATACACTTTCACAAGAGGAGGTCTAAAACCCATACATGTATGATTTAAGTGGCATGTAAGTGCATTGTAATTCCTTCTCAATTCCAGAGAAAGCTAGCTTCTTAACATACATTTAAAAATACTGTTATGAGCTACCACAGGATTTCAGAGGTCAGTCATGTATGGGATGGCATTTACCTTAACCAAGCAGATTTTAATTGAGGTAATTCTCTATTACAGAAAACCAAAACCTTTTACTGTGTGACAAAACAAAACAACAATGCAGAGTTACAGAAACTTTAGGACTCTGTGTTTGCTATCTCACTTATAATTTTATAATTATAATATTATAATATTAATTTTATAATGGTTTTTTTTTTAATGCCTGTCTGTGTAAGTTTGGCTAAATTTGGTCTGTCTTTCTTAGATTATCTATGTTACTCACTTAGAGGTTCCTCCTCCACCACACTATCTGTAACTTAAATGTCCTGTGGTGTGGGTTATTCATATGTTTAAACACTTATTTTTTCCTCACATTCGCCCCTTTGCTCCACCATCTCAGTTGAAGTCTGTCTTGACTGTTTATGAATTTTGTTAGGCAATGTTGCATCATTAACTTTTAAAATCTAAACTGTTTTGCCATTTTGCTTGTTAGCTTGCAACAAGGTGTTTGTTACGGAGAAAGCTGTTCTAGCTTTGTGAAATTCTATATAATTTTCTTTGTTTTGTAAATCATCACAAAATATGGACAGATGTTAGAAATATTACACTGGCTCATAGAAAACATCAAATTCAAATTTCTCAATTTTTTTTCCCCCCAAGATTTTATTTTCTTTGCAAAAGGTAGTAGGAATTTTAGATAAAACCCTCAAGCCTCCAAAGGGGGAAAAGGGTTTTAAAATGCATTTTTATGTAGACCAACAGCATTTGCTTAGCAGTGAGTTCATTCATAGACATCCCAATGAGGTCTTATTTCCTTTTGATATTTTTTGACGATTGGAAAAAGCATGATAATTCTTTTTTCCTTGCATTTTTAATAGCAGCATATGTGTTAGATGGGATGCAAATGTCTCCCCATCCCTTTTATATAATTGCTCTAAATATGATTTCATTCACTAGTATGACAGTACTTGAGAAAAATTGTAGCTTCTAAAACCAACAGATATATTTGTTTGGGTTAATAGTCTTACTACAAAATGACAGAGCAAAATGCATGTTTTGATAAATTTTACCATGTTGCAAGAGCCTGTTGTGTAGAAAAAATCTCACAGGAGGAAGTCATGGCCTCGTGGGTCAGCAGGGAGACTCTGAGATGAAGGTTCAGCAGCATTCCTGTGTGGTTTTATGTGTGCTGGTTCCTCTAACTGTGTCTGTTAGACATCTGCCATAAAACTGCTCCATCTTTCATTGACGTAGAGATAAACCCGTGAACATTCATGGGGCACGCTGGCCTTGAGGGAAACTTAAATACCCAGATTGCCATTATCAGAGATAAGGCAGCCTGGTTTCAATAGGGGAGGAGCTGCAGCCCCATGGAAGTGCTTCTTTGTCTTGTGGTGCAAAGGTAAGCAGTGCTAGGCTGGGATAATAATGTTGTGCACCTTTCTCCCTGCTAAATTTGTGACTGGATGTAGAAATTTAATATTGCATAGTTAGCCGATTTGCAAATCAGCGTTTGAACCACTGCTGGTGTCTTTTCTTGTTACAGCTGAAAATGGAGAAAGCAGCTAAACGGAAAGAGAGGAATCCAGTGCCATCAAAGAAGCCATGAGATTAATAAATAAATATTTATTGTTTGGCACACTGTTTATTATTTCACTGAGTATTTTTCTCTGTGCCTACCTGCATACTTGTATTTATCAACTTATTTATTATGTTGTTTTGTTCCTTTGCTGAAATTAATTTTTAATTATCTCATTGTAATAAAATTGGTTCTTTAATCAATGTGTTTCTAATCTCCAGAACTGTTACACAGATATTTCTTTGAGGATGGAGAAGCATATTTAGAGAGTTGCAGGTCTGAAGATTTAAGGTCAGAGTTTAAGGTCTGAGAGAATAACCTTGTATTTAAATGTTAGGTTGTGGGTGGACAAAGAAAATATATGTCTTATTCTTAGACCTTTATGATACATTTTCTTTATTTGTAGAGTCCTTCAAACTCATCTTGGTTAGGATTTTATGTGGTGAGATTTGTTCTGTTAATATTGACATTTTAATATTTTCTTTAAATCTTTTTCCCCTTTCTGTTGATTTAATCTCCTTGACATAAAATTCAAACATACTCTTCTTCTCTCACACTTCTGTAGGCTCTGTTCTTGTTTTATAAAAGATGTCATTCTGTACACTTGCAAACCCATTTCCACTCTTATGAGCTACTTGAAGGGATCTTGCTTGTATACTTTATCCAGATTTCTCTGGTGGTACTATTCTCCCAATTCTGTTTGTCTGTTACAGTTATTACACTGAACTTCTGAAAGCCTTAAGTGGAAGTAGACATGTTATTTATAGCATGTAAAGCAATAATTGCATGCTGTTTGGTACAAACTTACTTATCCAAGAGATTCATGTCTAATCCAACACGGACTGAAACACCTCAGGGAGATGTCCTTTTGTATTCTTTGTCCAGATTCACAGATGGGGCAACACATGTTATATTAAAGGTAGTAGACAGGAAAATATAAAATCTAGTTAATGTGTGGCGGTTTAATTCTGCCAAGCAGCACAGCAAGAACTTGGTACATAATAACTAGCAGAGAGTGCAGCTTAGGAGGCCAAAGCAGAGCCTGAATTAGCTGATTCTGCTTTGAGAACAGAGAGGTGTAGGTCAGTTTGTTCTTAAAAATACCTCAGGTTATCTCTTGCACTGGAGGATTTACAGGACGTGTGTGTACTGAGACTTTACAGCAAGAATTGGGAGAAGACTACAGAGCTTTGTTTCCCATTGGAAAGAATGCCTCCATGTGCCTGATGGGCAAAGGAAAAGAGGTGAATTTGAAGTAATTTACTGCAGGGCAACTTGGTTTTTGTTCAGATATCACCTGTGGTGTGAAGGCTCAGTTTTAAGAGAGCCTTCTACCTTTAACTCTAGCCTATGCTGCCATTACTACAAATGCCAGTCAGAGAGGCTAATGTTAATTTAATTTAAGTGTATGATACATCAAAGTGTCTAATTCATGTTTTGAAAGTACCTTTAACTGATAAATTCTCTGGTTACATTCTGCTTTAGCCTAACAAATGAAAGTACTAATTCGAGCTCCCTCTTCTGGCCCTGGCAAGCAATCCATTCAACACATCTCTACTTAGTCTTGAAAACAAATGGTGTTGTCACAATGTAATCACAAGAAACAAGCAATTACAAATAACAATTATTTAAAAAGTAAAAAACAAACAAACAAACAAACAAACAAAAAAACCCCAAAAAACAAAACAAAACAAAAACAAAACAAAACAAAACAAAACAAAAAACAAAGAAAAAAAAACCCGCAGAAAAAGAACCCCAAAACCATAAAGAAAATATTTCCATTTTTCAAAGAGATTATTAGGAGCTTAATAGTGGAAGTTTCCTCTAGTTTCCTTCTTATCCCCATTATTATACTCATGAGGGAATGCAGTTCTGGAAAGCTGTGTATGTTGCAGATGTGAGCTTTCTCACAGCAAAATATTGTTAAAGAGAGAGGTTTTAGTAGTTACAAAAACTTTATTTTGTGTTCCTTTTGATACTGAGAGCATACCTTTTAGGAAATAATGAATTGTTTTACATTTTGAGTTGACAATATTTGTCTGTTTTAAATGTTAGTTCTGCCAAATTCAGTCCTACTAAACTGTACTTTGATCACCACAAACTGGTTTTATTAAAGTAATGTTAAAAACATTCTGTGCTTTAAATTATTTACTGTTCTCACTCTAAGGATATAAAAAATTGCTACATTTTATTAGTGATACTTCTTTTTAGTTGGAAGACAGGTTGTGTCATAAAAATATCAATGACATTAAATACTGCTTGGGAGTTCTGACCCCTTTTCACTCATGTTGATGAGGTCCAAGCAAAAGAAACTTGCTTTCTTTATTAGGAGGCATGCTTTTGACTTCTTAGTATTTGCATACTGCTTTTTTTCTGGAACTTTATTGCTATCTACACATGAAGAACCAGGTTCAATATATCTCATAATGTTGCTGGCTGTGAAAACTTGGACACTGAAGTAGTATCTGAAATGGAATTTGTATTTATCCTAAAAACCCAATAATCGTTTTGCAGGATCAATATTGCAACCTCCTCTTCTATTGAAAAAATTCTTTATACATCTGTTAGAAAAGAATTTCTTTAAAAATATAAAAATATAAAAGCAGAAAGTAAATGATGTCCATTAACTAAAGAGCTTGGTTTAACAGGTACTTGCTGATGGTTTGTTTTCTTGAGAGCAGCCATGAACTTTGAACAAAATATCATGGGACAGATAAGTTACCAATTCATCTGTGTGATTTATTGGATGGGCATATATCTGTCATTCAGCTAGAAGCATTTACTGTTTCTGACCCTACTCCAGGAACCAGGCACAGGGAAAAGGGTTTGTTCTCATGTACATGAGCACTCTAAGCTGTTAAAGCCTAACTGCATAGACCCTGGGCAGTGCCTAAGCATGTCGTATTTTGAAAGTAGCTGGCTTTCAAATCAGTATTTTGCCAATATTATAACATTCCTAGAGTGTCCAACAGCACTTTTTTTCACTTGTTTGATCATCCTGTGGAAAGCTTTAGATGTTCCTTTGTTGTTATAGTGGACACTGGTCAGTGATCTAGGATCACTGGGTGCAAGTGGGGTGCAAGGAGCTCCTCCCTGTTATGTGTGTTTCTGATACTAAATATAAACCACGTCTGTCTGTCTCAGGTTCTGGAGTGAGAGGAATGCGATGTGTGAATTCACAACCAGCAATGGCATCCGTGCAGTTCCTTTGTTGAGTTGTGCATATTCAGTGACTGGCAGGTCTCATGACTGCACATTCCCTCTAGAAGTAGTTTATAGCCATGTGGACTAAGAAAAGAGACAACTTTGCAAGTGGTGCTATTATTTGTTCTTGGCATAAATATAATTGAAAATAAACAACAAAGGTTTTCCAGTCCAAAAGATCTCTCACAGGTGTACCCATTTTGTTTGTTTGTTTCTTTGTTTGTTTGTTGTTTTGTTTTGTTTTATCTCTGTTTTTCTTTGCAACTAAATATACAATTTTTGTCTAGAAGCCCACTCTTGCTTTGGAGCCTTTAGCATCTCTGTTCTGGTAAAAGGAATTGTTACTTGCCTTACACTTGTTTTAACTCTGATTTTACATTCACTCTACCCATGCTGTCTGGCATGGCTGGACACAGATACCATGGGCTCCTTTAGTTACCACGCTAGGGAAGATCCCAGGCTCAGCCATAACCTGTCACCTGTGTGATGCGGTGTCACAAATAGAGTGGGAGCCTTACACAAAGTTTATTAGTTGAGTCAGGCAGTGCAGAAAGGGCTCCTTTACTTTCTGAAGTCCTCAGAGAAGAGTCTAGGTGTGACTGGATCCAATCTTAGCCCCAGACTTAGTCAACAGTTTATGTCTAAAGGATTATCCAGGTGTATTTGAACCTTTGTACAACTTTGTCCTGCAGAATTAAGGATGGCAAACCATATGTATTTATATAAAATATTTAATTTATTATGCTGATAATTACACTAAAAGATCTTAAGCAGAATTATTTACTCCACAGGCAGAAGCTATAAATATTAGTACAGTTTAATCCTCTGTTTTTAAGCAACATTGAAGCAATTATGGGAAAGCCAGCAAAACCAATTAATAAGTAGAGACTGATGTTACTGAATCATACCAAAGACTGTAGGCGAATGTCTTTTGCTCAGCCTTGAGGAATCACCTTGAGGGGCACTCCCAACCCAAGGGAGGATGTCCACACACACCCCAAGAAGGGGGATGTCAGCAGACCCTGCCATTAAAGATTGGGACTGCTCAGTCAGATGTCTCCAGGCCAGCTGTGTCAGGTCAGCAGCTTTAGATAAGTTATCGTAGTAGCACTTTTCCATTCCTTTATGAGGCACTTTACCAGGACAGCTACATCTTCACTTCACTTCCAGCATGTTTAATTTTGGAGCTGGTGAGTCAGTCTGCTTTCAGCATTATTCAACACCAAAAGCAGCACGGAAAGCTTTGCAAATAGGGCGTTGTTCAAGTTGGTTTACCCCATTCTAGGCAGAGTATCCTGGTACACACCGGCTGAGCTCATTCGAAACTATTTGATTCTAACTAAGGTGTTTAACCTTGTCCTCCCTCTCCCAGTAAGTTTCTGTATAAGTGAGAACAAAAGATGGCATTTAATTTTGGTAAAAGAAAAAGAATCTATTTCAGATTTCAGAATTTCAAGTAGTCTTGTTCCCCTTCAGACTGCAGTTATTCTTTTCTGTAATGTCAAAAAGAATTGTTCATCAAATGAATACATGATGAGTGAGAATCTGTTGCACAAGTTTGTAGCTATGTTTTCTTGAATATTTGGTAGGCCAAAAAATATATAAATTGAGGGCTAAAATATTTGCTGTTGACTGAAGAATACTGTAGGAGGCAGTTGGAGTTCTGCTGGGAGTGTGTCTCCTGCTCCAAAAGCATCAATTTTTATGTAGATGGGCAGGAAGATGTTGGAAGTAGGGGAGCAAGAAACAGTAAAGATACCAAAAAAATGAATAGTTTTCTTTAATGTGAGGGTTGCAGCAGGGAGGGAGAGGGGAAAATTCAGAAGGAGTACCACAGGTTGCCTTTCCTCTTTGGTCTGCTGGCTGATCTGTGTGTGCATATTGGTCAGAATCTGTGCAGCTTTGAGCCAACTGGAGGAGTCAATGCTGCTTGTTGTGTCCCCAGTAGGAATCTGGGGAGGTGGACCAAACTTTACTCACTCTGTTTATGGAGTAACTTTTTCTAAATAAAGGTGTTTTTAGATCTAATAATCATAGGTAATTCTCCTTTGGGTTCTTATTCTGGCATTTAGACTCAGTCAGAGTGTTTTATTTTATATCGTAAAGTATAGAGTGTAGGAGTGTGCTTCTAAGGTTATCAAAATATTCAGTTGCACAGGCATTTTCTTTCCAGCTCTGAACTCTGGATCTTTTCCTTTGAATTACAGGTAAAATGTCCACCAAAAGCCATGTTTCTGGAGCTGACCTTGTTTTACAATGGTTCAGATATGAAGTTACAAGTGGAGAAACTGTGCTTCTCTCAGCCAACCCCAAACCCAAGTCTTTCATGTAAAGAGAGCGAGGGGTATGTCTGAACTGCTGTCTCCTTTGATTAAGGAGAGAAAGGGAATGGATACCAGATACATGCTAACATTTGTGAGGAAGGATCAAAAAGTAAGATCTGCATACTGCTAGCTGGCAATTAAACTGTTAAAAATGTTCATTGCAAACTATTTCTCTCAGGTACATTACCTGTTCTGATCCGATTCATTAATTCTTGGAAGAAAATGAGAGCAGGCTTGCAAATGCACCTACAGTTATAAACACTGAAAGCTTAAGGTGGGGCATTACTTGTCTCAACAGCAGTGCGACTGTTTTCATTTAATTTTTGGCTGTTATAAACCATCAAGCACCTATGAAAAATGAGAGCTAATAACTTATATGCTCTCTCCACACTTCAAATGTCAGGAGGTGTAATGACTTCTTGAAAACAAGTGCATTGACTTAAGCTTGTTCTCGGACTAATGCAGTTTTTGGCAAACCTGGTTTTAGTAAGGTAAGTAGTTTGTGTATGTATGCAGTTTGTTTTTTCACCTGGATACAAAAGCTTTAATTCTATGCAACCACTTTTCAAGGTACTTGCTGGATCTTTGAATATGTTGTGGGTTATACTGTCTTAAGTTCTCTTTAAGAACTGTTAGTTCTCCTAAAGAAAATGCTTATTTTGTATGAGCAAGCCTTGATGCACTTCACAGTCCAGTAAAATTATGGAAACACTCTTTTGGGTTTTTTAACACTCAGGAAATACAACAAGAAGGTAATATACAGGATGCTGAAATCTCTTTCTTCATCCAGTATACATTATGGGATTTCTTTAATGAGAGAGCAATGTTTTTTTTAAGAGAAATGGTCCTTTGGTCCATCTCAAGAAGTGAAAAAGACCTTTTAAAAACCCATAATGGTGAATATGCTGGACAAAGTACTCTTGAGAAGACAACAAGGACATATTTAGTAAAGTTCTGTGACAAGCATGGAAAGGATGATTGCAGCTTTTGGTTTTGTATGTGAACTACTGGTGGTTTTGCCTACTGCAAACTAAGCCAAAATTAAAAGATGTTTCTGAACTTTTTGTGTATGTAGGTTAATGGCTTTCTACATTCTTGGAAAAGGAAGAAAATAAAACCTGCACGTTTATTTTGTGACCGGTCTGTTCCTTTGTCAGGTGTATTAGGATGTCATTGTCAATAAAATGTAGCAATGTATTAAGAAAAAAACATGTGAGGCTTGTGTGTAATGTCTTGTTGTTTTTCTAGTCACAAAAATTTCTTTGATCTGTTGTTTTTAGATTAGAGGATTATGTTTTTGAAGCATTAGCATATAGTTTTACGAGAGATAAAATATCAAACGCATTGCCTTTTTTTTCCATAATTCTGTTGGGATAATTACAGTAAATTGTAGAAATAAGACTTGTATTCCATTCCATAAATACCAGTTTGAGTTATGCTTATATTTTCACAATGACATTCTTGATATTTTTTTTTCCTAATTTCCAAATTTATAGTGGCTGTTTTTCTGGTTGGTACAGCAAGAGATCAACAGTGAATAATTCAGGCAGGAAATTTTTTATTAAAGTTTTTAATTGTATGCCAGTTCTACACACAAAATGATAGTAATAAATGAATCTTTCTCTTTTTGAAACCTGCTATGTGAATGCATTTTAAAACTGAATAATGTGGGACACACATTCAAGCGACCTGTAATTTTAAAAAATTGCAATGAAAAGACTGGCAAACATGACATATTTACAAAGTGCTGTTTGTATCTCTTGATAAAGAGATTCATGAGCAATAGTTAATGTTGGTGTGAAATGTAATTTAATTTCAAAACTTCTGTCTGATGAAAATAGTAGGCTTTGGGTGACATGTTACCACTGATGGAAATGACCTGAAAGAGCTGCTAATCAGCAGTAGGAGACTGATAGAGAGGGCTAGTAGTTCCTGTTTAAAATGGTATTGTCTAGACAGGCTGCTTGGCATGGAAAAGTTAGATTACATTGCTGGTCATGAAGAAAGTCTTGTCTATTGCTTCTTAATTGTAGCCTTTGGAGAAAGAAGTTGCCAGCCAAGATGTATTCTGTACTTAAAATTTTGTGGCTAAGCTTTTAGACAGATGTCAGTGTAAGAGATTTCTCTCAGTTCCTTCCTCTAAAGGGCATCTGGCCTTAGTATAGAAGATTCTGACCTCTTCAGTGTGCTTATATTCTAGTAGTTGTCAGTGCACGTTTCTGTAGGAAGCTTGCATAATCTCTGTTGATTTGTATGTTATCTTATTAAGTAGTATCAGGTGACTGTGGAAAATCTTAAATTCTGAATAGACCAAACATGTTTAATATTTCACCTAACTTGCAGTGTCCAAGTGTTGATGAGAAGTACAGGCTCTGGGCACTACAGATGCCAGCTGGTCTGAATTAAACATGTGTGAGCAGGTGAGTAACAAATTTTAAAGCATTTAGATGATTGGACGTGTAACAGATGCTTGCAAATACCAGCACAATGCCCCCTGGAGGAGTCATGTTTTTAACTGAAAGCAGGGCAGGCTGGGAAGGACTGTTGCCATGAACATACTCTAGAATTTAAATGGTTTTGTCAAAAATGCTTCTGGTTGTGTTGGGGAGGTGATTTTTAGAGCATGATTTGCTTCAGGTCTATTTCTGTCTGACCCAAGTTCTTTCTAGTGCCAAGGAAACAAAGTACCTCTGCTTCTTCCCCTTCTGAGGGAAAAAAAACCCCTCCCTTGGTCACAGAACCTTCGATAAATCCACTTTCACATGTGAGCTGCTTGAATGCCTGGGTGCTGTGCAAACTTTTGGTCAAAAGAGAGAACAACAGGTGGGAGTAGGAACCCAGTTGCCCCTGGTCAGCACTGAACATGAAAGGCTCAGGAGCTGAGGGCAACAGGACTTAAAAAAGCTTTGAGGCCTTCTGAGGTGCACTGGTGACTCTTGGACAAGCTCTACCAGTGTCAGTCTCCCTTTCTGGGACACCTTTCCTGAATATCCTGCCTCTTCAGGGATGGGCACTGGCAAGGCCCATGCTGCACTGTTCCTTGCTTGGGAACAGAGGTTGTCAGAGGAGGAGGCAGGAAACTTCTGTCCAGCCTGCCTTGTCCATCCATCCTATCATATAGAAGAGGCTCCAAGAGCTCTTGTGAATGGCCTCATCCCTGTGGTCCTATTGACATTGCTAAATGTGATTCCTTAAAACAGATGAAAATTTGTTATCAGTTCCCTGGAGTTATGTGTTGGCTTTTTTTTTTTCCTGTTTTAAATCTTTAATAATTTTTATTGCTTGAGCTACCTTTTTTATTTGCTTTCTCTGTGTAGCTTTCCAGACCCTATACCATCCACTCTTAGTTTTCAGCAAAAATAGTTTGTTTTCAGAAGTGGTAGGGCAATAAGAGGAAAACCCTGTTAATAAAAAATTAATTTCTCCCAGATATCCTGCAAAGGCCTTGTGTGCATTCCCCAACCTTTCAAACCCTTATTTTTTCTTTTATATTATGATGAAAAAGGTAGCTGCCAATTCTGGCCTTTCCCAGTTTCTAAATGAAGAGTTTCAGTGAACACTCTGACGGAGTAGCTGCCAGGTCAGGATTTTATGGAAACCATACATTGGAATGTCATAGGACACTTGGCATAAGTGATCTGATCAGCTTAGTTGCTGGGATGGGAGTACATGAGAAGATAGGAGTGAGTATCTAAAACATGAATTTTAATTCCTATCTTTTCAGAAGCAGGTAGTACTGGTACTTGATAGAAAGACAATACATGTGAGTATGTGTGCATGCTGTGGTGGTGGGAATTGGGACATTAATCTGAAGAAAACCATTCCTTAGCAGTGCTGCTGGTTGGAGAGCTTGCTCTTCCTCCTATAATTTCCAGAGACAGATTGTTCTTATGTATCTTAATGCAAGATTTGAAAAGAAGGAAGGGGTAGCATCTTGTAAGTAGAGGAGAAGATACCAAAAAGCTTTGTTGAAAGTGAATGTTGCAGGACATTAGTCCTCTAATCAGATTTTGCAGTGATGCTTGTTTAAGCATCTGTGTAATTTCCATGGGTTTGTCTCAATGTCTTTTGTAGCTATCCCCTCTTTATTTATCTCTATTAAAAACTCTCTGAACACAGACACAGATTGCAAAAGCATACTTGCCTATCAGGACAGACATATTATGGTGATTTAGTTGTGTGGGACTGTAACAATGTGTGCTTATATGAAATAAAGCCAGCTATCACAGTTTGAAGCAAGCTGTTAGGGGATAACAGTTTCTCTGCAACTTGTAATTACATTGACAAGAGGTGCTGCTAAGTTGGCAGATACAGCTGTTGTCAGAAATCTTTTTAGAGAGATTTGTCCTGCAGTTGCTAGGATTGCCTTGGCAACAGGCTGCTGAGGAAAAGGCTTGTGGGTGGGAAAAAACGGTACTTGGCATTCAGGAAGTTGAGATGGTGTAAGGAGTATAATGTTCTCCAGAAAAACTTGTTTAGGATTTGCTCATGTTCCATAATTTGAGCTTTTGGAACATGTTAATGAATCACCTGAGGGCACAGCCTTCCACATACCAGCAGGGTATCCAGTTTCCAGTTCTGGTTTAAAGTCAGATCCTTTAGGCACATCTGTGTTGTTAACAAGTACTAATATGAAATGAGGTGTTCTTCAAAACAGTCTAAATTTACAGCAAAATGCCTCATACTGTATTATTTTGATACTCTGATCTGCCCTGTTTTTTGAGTTACAGTTGAATCGGATTTTTTTAAAGGGAAGAGGCCTTTTTGGTTTTTTTGGCACACAATGTTGAGATATTTTTAAGTACAAAGCTGCCCTGACTGGCCTGAGCAGGGAGCAGCCAGCAAATTCACTGTTCCATTTCTCTATGTTTCATGCATCACAGGCATTTTTTGGGTGGCATGCCTGGGAAGGAAACAAGGTAAGGTGTAATCAAAGCCATGCAGGTGAGGATGGAGTGGACGTGGGGTCTAGTGGAGCTTTGGTAATGTGTGGTATCATCACAGTACTCAGAGATGGATTGGTTCACATCACTCTTCATTATTCCAGAAACTACTTTTAGGGTAGAGATCCCAAACACTTTGGCTTATTTAGTAATTTGAGCTATAATGGACCTTGACTTTCCCAGGTTTTGTATTGTAAGAATGTGTGGTAAGATATAAATGTATTGTAAGATGGTTTTTGGATGAAAAAAAGATTTGAGTTAGTGAATGGGAAAACACAAAGACTTCTTTGCAATTTTTTTCCCTTTTACCTTACATAAAGGGAAAATCAGATTTCTATTTGTTTGGCTAAAAGCTCCTAAGCATCACAGAATCATAGCAGTTGGGGAATTTTAGAGTATTTCCATAACTGCTGCCTTATAAAGAGGATGCTTTTGTCTCTTCCTGGCATTATCTGAGAACACAGTACTTATTAATAGTTAGTGATATGGTTGAAAAGGCTGTGAATTGTTTTAAGTGTGATAAACAGCAGAAATATGAAGGGATTTTGTGAAAAGATGTTACATTTACATGTATTCAGGAAACGTTGTACAAACAGTAGATATGAAAGGAATATCTGCCACTGTGGAAATCCCTTTGACACCCCCAAACCTGAACTTGTACACAACTGTTTCTTTTTCTTGCAGACTAAAATTAGTCATAACCAGCTTTGCTACTTGCTTAACTCTTTCTAGAACATTTCTGTTTCTAGGCAAACCAGGCTGTAGTTGCATGGCTCCTCCATCCACTGAAGATAGAATGTTTGTGCACTTCTATGCAAACTAAATTTTCACAGAACACAGCTAAGAAAAAACATTTGAATGTAAGGAAGTCTAACATATCATCTGATGATTTTTTTAAAAGGCTGTTTTCTACAAATTTAATTACTATTTTTTGTTGAATGCAAGTATATTACTTTGAAAGGAATTGTTGCGGATATTCTCCTAAGGGAGAAAATATTTACTCACTGCTAAAAACACTATGATAGGCTATGATTTATTTGAGAAGGGTGGTGTCAGTGGCTTTGAGGGGTACTTAAAAAGAGTGCCATCATAAGACTATGGGTGCACATATGAAAATACAGAATTATTTAAATACTTCCTTTTTTTTTTTTTGTTTTATTTGTTCGTTGGCATTCTTGGTTTTCTTTTTTGTTTTATTATCATATAAGTGAGCCTGAAAGGCTGTCTTGGGTTGAAAAATGTAACCAAAAATGTGAAAATATGTATTCTATTTTCATCTGTTAAAACCAGTTGGGAGATATTGTTCTATCTCTTGTAACTTTAGGGTTGGAAAGAGGGCAGATGCGTTCTGTTAATGGGACACCTCATAACATCAGATATGGCAGAGCCTTCTTATCTCTTCCTCCCCCCATCCTCCTCCGAGGGACATCACCTGTGAATGGGCCATTTAAGGCCTCTCACATGACTGATAACATCACCTCATTCCATTGTGAGATGCTCCACACAGTGGGAGGAGCCAAAGCCTTTCCACTGGGATAAAATTTGGAGTCCCAAACACTAATGCAGCTGGTTTTCTACTGAATTCTCAGAGGAAGACTGGACCTATCTCACCAGCCCTGGATCCTTCTTCCTACAGGATCATCTCTACTTCACAGAACAATATCTGTTATTCCAGGGAGACTTATTTCGACTACTTCCAACACCCTGACAACAGGATGTCAGGTCATATCTCTGACTCTGTCAGGGTTTTCTAGGACTTTTGTTTGTTTGCTTGTTTGTTTGTTTTGTACTACTGCATTCTTATTTTTTAATATTCCTAGTAAAGAAATGTTATTCTAATTCCCATATTTTTGCCTGAGAGCTCCTAATTGTGAAATTGTAATAATTTGGAGGGAGGGATTTTTTACATTCTCCATTCCAAGGGAAACTCCCATTTTCCCTGACAGATACCTGCCTTTCCAAACCGAGATAAAGGCTAACTACATTTAAAGACTGTTTCAATACCTGAAGAGATCTTTATAAATCTCTGTGGAATGAGATCGAGAGCTTTTAAATCTAGGTTGCCCCTTGAAGGATATAGCCTGATGTGATGTTTGGGCTTTTTTTGAGGGATTAAGAATATTTGTTATTTTGTCTTAAGAAAAATTCCTTGTAGGAAGGTCAGGCTGGTTGTACATAGAGTGAGAGTTTTACTACACCACTTTGAGATGTGGCCGTGATGAGAGAAAAGTTTAATGAGATCCTGGACTTCGTATCCCTGAACTAATGGGTAGGAATTTTCAGCTGGAGGAGAAAAAAATTCCATGTTTTCTGGAGACTTGTTAGCAAATGGGGAGTAGTTCCAGAAATGCAGTACTGAAATGAGAGGAAGGAAATTAACCTTTACAAAGCTGTTAAAGAAAATAAAATTATTCTCATTGGTTTGTATGTCTTTCTAGGAATTTTGTCTGTATTTTGAGGAGGGTCAGCTCTGTGTGTGTTTATCTCAAGTTTTCAAAAGTCTAAACTGTGGTCTGTGTGTTGGTAGCGCTGGCTGGCTGTTGTGACTCCTGATGTATCTTTCCATGGCTTTGTTGAAACTTTGCACCAAAAATGATAAATAATTCATGGAGAATGGAGCATTTAGGAAAACTGCAGAAAGCTTTGAACAAACCTTACGTACTTATATAAAAACAAAAGCATGAAGTTTGGCTGCTAGGGTGAAAGCATCAAGAAAAGCTAGGGGCATTTCTTTAAATCTAAAATAGGACTATTAGTCATTGCCGTGCTTATCTCTTGAAGCCATGCCTGCTTTTTTGCTTTCCAGAAGTTTCATTTTCTTAATTTTCTAAGAAAAATGTAGTGTTTTGTGTATGGAGAGGTGAATATTTCCCAAAAGCATGTCTGAAACCTGATTTTTTTTTTGGCAGCTTGTTTTGCAGTTTGCTTTATCTGCCACTCAGTGCTTATCAAGTGACTTAGGTTCCCTTCTGTTCTTTTACTAGAAGAGCTTTCAATTCCATCTCCAAGGAAGATGCTAATTAGTAAATGCTTCTAGTTGTTAGAGGTAACTGGGTAATCAGTCAGTAACTTGGGTGTTTGCATTGTTGTGAGAGGTGTATCTCTTTGGGTAGCCCAAATAACTTTTCTAGTTTTAAAAGAAGAGAAAAAAGTGGAGAGGCAAAGTGCAGACCAGCGGGAAGAGATTTGGAACAGAACTGACCCTCAGGTTGTTTTAGAAGGAAAGTGCATATTGGTATATGTGTGTGTGAAAGATGAGTTAAAAAACTACCAAGAGGGGAAATAAGGAGCAGGAGGGAATTGCCATGTGCAGCCTGGTCAATACTGAGGTGTAATGAATGTATTTTTTGTCCTTCCATATTCCTTAAAAAGAACCCCAAACTATAAATGATTTAACACTTAATGAGAGAAATTGCTGCTGCTACCTTTTGAAAGAAACTAAATTATTAACATGCAGGTGTTATCTGAAAATCTGTATGTTCAAGGGCCCTGAATAGAGTTAATTTTTAAACTGCTTGAGTTGTGGGGGAAAAAAAATCCTGGTTAAATGTTGTTTCCTCCCTACAACTTAGGCACCACAAATAAGAACAGTCATTTTGAGGAGCAGTTTGCACAAGCCATAAAAGGGGTTACAGAAGTTTGCCTCACTGCTCTGTGTTCCTTGGAAAAATTGCAGACTTGGACAGAGCATGACTTACATCAAAAGAGGATTCAGTGATGAAGAAATGTGGTATATTGGAATTATTTTTTTTCTTAGAAACCAGAATTTAACAGCTATTGATATACCATTTTAGTTTTATCTGTGTAGCTGGACAGCATCAGCACAGCATGAACACATCTGTCCTTTGCTAGTAACATGTCAGGCTTTGCCACCTTTGCCACAACCGATGTATTTGTGGAGTTTTATTTTTTCTGCATGTTAAACCTAAACTTTTTGACACCCTCGCTTTTGTAAAGAAATGTAAGGAAATCAGAACATACTAACTAAAAGGTTTCTGTTCTGTAACAGTTAAAAACCGCTCAGGGCCTGTCTTCAAAAGCAGAATGTCACACTCAGGGTGTGCTCCCCTTCTGCGAGGAGGCACGGCGGAGCGGGCTGGGAAAGCGCTGGTGTGGGAGGGTGGGTTTGGACAGGGGGAAGCTGCCCTCTAGTGCAGCTTCTCTGGAGCCACAGAGCTGAGAAAGCCGGCTGCGTGTGCTGCAGAGCTGTGGGGTGAGGATGGGGCTGTGCTGCTTTGGGAACGGGGCGGTTCCCTGGTCCGGGGCAGGAGCCGTGGGGAGGCAGCGCAGGGATGGTGCACCTGGGACAAGGACAGCAAACACCTTGTGGGTACTGTCACGTATAACCCAGACCACTTTAAATCTGTTTGCTTAAGAAGCTTTGCTGTTATATACTGAATTTAATAGCTTGAGAAGAGGACTAGGGAAGTATGTGCTACAAGGAGAACCCAAGTAAATTCTGGTTTTGTTGCTTGTGAAGGGAAAACACCTAGAGCATAGCATACATTTGATTGCTGTTGGAGCAAAAAAATAATTTTGTTAGCTAAATCTCAATTTCAATGTTTAAACTTGATCACATTAAAGTAAGTGTTAATGAGCAGGTGCATATTTAGTGTTGCATCCTGTGTGGGGAAGAAGTTTATAGAAGAATAGCCAGGTTATGAGACAGGGCTGTTTGGGGTTGACTCTCATGAATTGCACTGATCCATGTGAAACAGTAGCAGTTGCAGTTTTCTGGAGATCATTGTGGTGATTGAACTCAGTGGGGTCCTTGAGATGTGTTAAACAGTCCACAAGTAGAGAAAAGCCCTCTTGGAACTTGTTTTCACTCTATTGTCCAGTTTGGTTTTGATTCAAGTTTGGTTTGGAATTCCAGTTTGGTTGGGATTTGATTTGGATTGGAGATAAAGGGAAAGAAAACTATTAATATGGACCAGAGTTGGAACAGATGCAGATTCAGTGGTGTGACTGGAGAGTCTCAAAGGCATTCATTTGACAGAGGAGATGATTTCTTTGGTGCCATTCTGATGACAGTGTGTGTGAGGTGATTTGGGGTTTTGCTTTTGTTTTTCTTTTTTTGTGTTCCCAACCCCAAGAAATAACATTCTTCCAAGATAAACATCATGAAAAGGGATTACATTCTTGAAGACTACTTGAGTGATGTACTAAATTGCTGAAACATTACACAGTCTGGACATTGACACCTGTTTCAATTGTGAATAGCTAACAGTGAAATCATATCTGTGTGATGCATTGTCTTACACTGCCAAAATACTTGAAGTGCTGCTGAAATGAGCTTACAGCTCTTTGATGCTTCCACATCTATTTGTGTAGCCCTCTTGTTTTGTGTTGACAATGTGTGGCCTCATGTGTGGCTTGAAAACTATGTTTATTCAGGAACACCACAGTCCCTACCCCATCTCCTCACCCATTCTGACATTGTTCCTGGTTGCCTAAGTTAAGGTGCAAATCAATTATGACATGAAATCTTCTGACTTTCCAAGAACATTGTAGAAAAAAAAAATCCTACCATCTGAAGTGGGGAAGTTATCACAGCAGTCTCACAGATATTCTAAATAAGGAACAATGAAGAAGAGAGGAGTTCTGCTGAATGTCAGTATCCCCCAGAGTGTCTGAGTGCTACAGAGGGTATGCAAGTGGGTAATGTGTGTGGAAGTGCAGAGCTCCCTGCAGAATTAATGCAGTTTTCAAGATGACAAAGTAGCAGCTGGAAGCAGGCCATCTCCAGAGTCTTCTGGAATTTGTCCTAAGTATTTTGAAATCTTTGGTAGGTGAAGGATTCAGAACATGATTATTTGCTGACATCATGGTAGAGTTGTGGAGCCACAGAAGTTGCCCTGTTTGAATGCACAGTGTAGTGGCTTAACTTTTTATTTTGCTGAGAGTAATTTGTAAGGATCTGTTTTCTGTGTTGTACCATTCCACAGAATCTTGGCTGTCTTTTCAAACAGAAGAAATGTCCAAGATGCACACAGTAAAAAGGTGTATTTAGTATTTTGCCTGTCATATCCACTTAACTTGTATTGACTGTAGGCAGGCGAGCAAATATTTTTGATAGTGGAACCAAGTGTGATGATATCACTGATTTTGTTTCCAGCTCAGTTAAAATGAAGTTCATGCAAATTCATTGTACAGGAAGCCCAGTGAACCCAAACAGATGGACAAGATGGCTGGCTATTAAACTGAAGCAGACTGTTTAATTCTGCCTAATCTGTCAACCTAACTGTCAAAATTGGCTTTTCTGAGTTAAATCTTGCTGTTCAGTTGCCTAAGCAATGTGCTCTTCCTTCAAGATCCCCAAACTGCTGGTGCCCTCTCTCACTATCACGAGCCTCACTTGTTTTGAAGCCCTTGGAATTGAACATCTTGTCTTGCCTTGGGGAAACCTGGTGCATGTCAACCAACCATCACAGGTGTGAATAAACCTAATAAAGTCTGAGTGCAGAGTGAATAGCATTATTTCAGCTGTCGTTGCGTGTGCTTTCTTAGTTAGTTTATGCTGGTTTAATTGTGTCTCTCCTGGATACTGTCCCAAAAATCAAAGATGAGTGACTGGAACATTTGTTCTTAATAAAGTATTTATATAACATATGTCTTGGAAACATAAGGAGATAATCAGTGAACTGGGATAGCACTGGGACATGATGAGTATGAAAATGACAAAGACAGTTCTTCTGGAGTGGAAAGGCTTAAAAATTATTTCAAAACTAATAGAACTTGATGTAAATCCTGTGTCCAAAGAGGAATGTGGTGGGGCTGACCACTTTACCAGCTCTCCTATGAAATGTGGCTGAGAGAATGGCAGCTTTAGGGATAAAATAACAGGGTATTAGGAGTTCCCTTGATTGCAGCTCAAGTAGGTACTCATAGTAATAGGGTGTAATATACACACTGCCTTTTCAGACACTGTAGCTGGTTTTATGTGGATGTGTCTGCTAATTTGTGATTTTAATTTTGAAATACATTGGAGACTGTAGCTCCATCATCTTTTTTTTTTTTTTTTTTTTTTTTTTTTTTTGTTGTGGGAAGAATAAAAAAATATTCATGCTAATTGTTTATAAAAGGGGAACTATTCAGTTGCTCATTAAAATAAGAATGTGAGGGAGGGTGGGTTAATTTGAATCATTTAAGGATGCAAGTGGATGCCAGAGCTAGCTTCAGCTATTCCATATATTGCAAAGTAGTAACTTGCACTAAAAGGAACCAAAACCTGCTCTTGTGGACTTTCACAAGCATTGCTATGGTTATCAGAGACAAGATGGGAAGCTGGCTTGGAAGGTGATGTGACTGAATCTTGTGGTTGATTGTGTGGGGTGCTTTGTGCAGTTGTTTGCATGGTGACTTTTCTTTTTTTTTTTTTTAATAAACTAAATTTTGTAGTTTGAAAACTACTGTAGTTTAGCCTGTTGTAAAGGAATTTAATTCTACTGTTCTCTGGTGTGAAGAGCTTGCATCTTCATAAAGCAGACGATTAAAATGTGGCCCGAGTACTTAATGCTCTGTGCAGTTATCTAATGGGCATTGTGTGAGCGATGAATTGCCTCATGCACACAGGTTGTAAGATTTGTCCTGTGGCTCCCAAGCCATTTGGTGAGCTCCTGGATTTTCATTCAGTCATGTGAATACTGTTAAGTTTTCTCTAGTGCTTGGACTGGTACTAACTGGAATTTGGTTGTCTGGTTGAGTCTTCTGCTATGTTAAGTTTCTATTGTTCTAGTTTTTGAAGTAATATCCTGCAGAAATGTTGTCTTGGAAAGTGTTCCTCATGAGATGGGTTCATTATTTTTCATGCAGTGTGCTACAGTATTTTTTTACAAAGTAGCTCTTGCCTATGCAGGAAAACCAGAAGGAAGTCTGCAACAAAAATGTGTGCTTTTGGTCACCAGAGATGCCCCAAAGCGCAGGAGTGCCTATTAAATTTTTTCTGTTGTTGTTTCATATTTTTAAGTGTTGAAAGAATAAATTCTGGTCACCTGCTATAGTAGAACTTAATCCACTGGCTTTTGTTATCCAGCCCATTAATGTCTGGCTGAATTTCAGCAACTATTCAATTGCTAATCTAAGCTTTTAAAGTAATATGTGCTACATCTTGGGGATTTACTTTTAGTTGGAATTTGTCCATCTTGCAATTTCCAGCCATTGGATCTCATTCTGCCATTGTTTGTTACAGGTAAAGGGTTTCTGGTCAATCTTTCCTGGATACTTTAAAATTCCAGATGAAGTCCATTTCTAAGATTTCACTAGATAAACTAAATTTAGAAACACTTCCAAGCCTGTGTTTTTACATACTTATTTTAAATGTATCTGCAGATACATTTATATTCTATATTGTTTGTTGGTAAGAGGTGTTAATTTGCTTGCTCATCAGCTCCATGTGAAAGTGGTATTAGTGCCATGTTATCTCTTCTGTTGTGTCCTGGTTCCTCACCAGGATTTCCAAGATTTTGAGGTGAATATGTGTGTGTGTGGTAGGGAAGATAGGACAGTGTGTTAGACGTCCTTCAATCAGTTTACAGACCTTTTAATTTTTGGAGGTGAATGTAGAATGGATTAGCAAATCTTTACAGTAAGTCTGTAAAGCTCTAGCTTGGTCTTCTATGTTCATATATACTTTCATATATCTGTGAGCATGTTGGGCTAAGTCAGAGTGAAAAGGACGTTGCAAGCCTGCTTCTGAGTGTGGATTTTTAACTTCATCCATTTCCAAAGTTTTATTTTTGCTGAGTCTGATAGGTACCTTGTCTCATATGAATATGAGGTTCCTCAAACTAATCCTGCCAGTCACTCAAGGAAGCTTTTGGATTTCTGTTTCTAGAAAATTATCTTTAGTTTAATGACCCTTCTGGTGATAATCACTAGGGAGTTCACAGGTCACCTGCTTTTCCTGCTGGAAGGCAAGGATTTCCTTTTATTCTAGAGAATTCATTTCCAGCAAGAAATCTTTTGTAGTCTGAACTTGTGGCTGTTATTTTGGATGTATGGACATGTGGATAATCCAAATTCTAAATTCTGTAATATCTCCAAAAACTCGAGGACAGCTAGGACATTTTAAGTTTTCAGTGGCAGTTAAGACTCACGCTGTTACCAGCAGTCATGCAGAAACTCTGCCTTTAGTTGCCTAATCATGTAGTCATGTTTTTTACTCTGTGAAGCAAGACAGTCATGTCATAGGAGCAGAGGTTAAAAAAATTTGCTTTTTCACTCATTTCTCACCAGGTATCTATTGTGTTATGCGTACTTCATGAGGATTAATGCTTTTTTGGTATCAGCTTCTAGGTTCTTTGTGCCAGAGTTTCTGTCTTGCTTTTCCTTCTGCATAGGAAGAAACAGATGAATTGATTATCAAGGGAGATGAGGTGCAGCAGAATTTATATTCAGCAGTGACTGAATTAACTTTGGAAGTGGATCAACTGCCCCTCTCTAAGCACGCAACTAAGCACTAGAGGTGAGAAAGTTGCTCTGATCAGTAACAATTTTGAGACACCAAGAACCTGTTGAGGGTGTTTGTTCAATGTGAAACATTTTATAGTTGGAGACCTGGCAGCAGCAGAAGAAGCTTTAGGTTACATTTCCAAGTGAGGCTGTACAGCTGACACCTGTAGTTCTTAACAGAACTTTTGATCCGGGTCTCCTAGAAGTTTTGTTTCCAGAGGGGAATAAATATCTAGGTCCTGGATTTGAGCATTAGTTTTTATGGTACTGTGCTTGGAGACTGACAAGACTTCACAAAGCCCAGAATATTTAGAAGTTGAGTGTTAATGACAGAAACTACAGTTAAGAAGTCAATGCATTGAATTTTTTGTAAATTGTGGTAGTGTGTTGGTTGGTTGGATTATATGCTTCCCTACCAGAAGTCTCTCTTCCTCCCAGCCAACCCAACAACAGAAAGTAAGGATATAGATGGGAAAATAGGCTCCATAGTGGCAGTAAGAACTTTTGCAGGGGACTTTACCAATAAAAAAATTTACTGGCCCTTACTACTAGAAATAATACATTTTCTTCTTTTTTACTTCAGAAGTATTACCTCCCTTAATTTTGACTGGGCAAGTGTGTGTGGAGAGGGAAAGTTTTGTCAGTAGTTGGGCAGATTGTCTGTATAAATTCCAGGATTTATTCATCCACACATCTATGAGATTGCGTTCTTATGAATAATCACCAAGGTTACAGTCTGCACATAAGTTTGTGTGAGGTTGGAGCAGCAGTAATGAATTGAAGCATTGAAATTTTTGTGGAATTACTCAGTTTCCAATACATTCATTTTTTCAATGCCATTAAAAAATGTTTGATACACTTTTCTTTTTTTAATGGTCTGATATACAGATTGGTATTTAATTGGAAAAGATACTGGATAGGTAGCACTCTGTGGCTCTTTATTTCTGGAGGCTCTGTGAGCATCCTGTTTCCTCAGGAGAAAAGTTTGGTGTGTTGCTTGTACATTTTTTTTCTGTTTTATAGTTGGTTTGGATATTTTTGTCTGTGTGCATGCTTAAAGGCTATGCTGTGCAAATCCACTAGGTGGTAGGCATCAAGCATCTTCTAGGTAATTGTACAGCAGTGAAATTCTAACAGTGTTTTGGAAATATTTGAAGGGGTACTGAAATACGGCTAGTAAGTGTGTTGATTGAATTTTGAGTTTTAGCTTAACAGTATTGATGGTCCTCTCTTGTGACAGGAGCTGGAACCTGCTTCTGCATCCACATGCTGGTGCAATTGCTAGTGTTTTAGAGAACTGTGTTTATTGTACAAAAAATAAGATGTAACTTACAGGATTCTTTTCTCGAGGACAGCCTGATGGAATACATGCAGATACTCTTCTGGTGTGACTAGTGCTATTATTTTTGTAAACAGAGTGTGATATTGGATATGAAACTGTTACTGATCACTTTTCTCTGCTCTATTATGTGCTTTGGGCTGCTGTTAAATGGGCTGATGTTTTTCTCTCTTTCAGAGTGTTCTACTTAGACCTGGCTTCACCTTGCCCTGCCATTTTCTACTCATGTGTATCCTGGTGCACTGAATCCCAGCTATTACGAAAATGCAAGGAAATTCTGTTGAATGGTTTTATATAGTCTCCATAAATATAGCACAAATCTCTTCCTGATACTCACTTATAGGGAAGCACATCTGTACAAAGCTCATGCCACTTTGCCACTTGGCTCAGTTTGAAAGTGCTGTTTAAACAGCTGATTGTATGGAATAAATGCTCCTTATTGTAGCAGCTGTTGTTATGAAAGTAGGTTTATAATTTTTATAAAAGGTTTTGTTTTTTTGTTTTCTTGGGCACTGTATTCAGTAGTTATAATGTAAAGAAATTATTATTCTTTTGGCCCCAGTCTGAACTTTTGCTGTGGTGTCTGTAGTGCCAGGTCAGGTTGTGGCATCATCATGCATAGTTCTACAAAACTGCTTAAACTCACTTCCTCACCTCTACAATACCTGCAGCCCCCAGAAAGGGGAGACCACTGCTTGGTTGTTCTTCATTTCAAGGGACAAAAGGCTTTATATTCAGAAACATTCCTTGGCTGCTCACCTTGTTTCTTAGTACAAATTGGCTTTGTTTTCTGAAATTTTTTTTGATTTTTTTTTTCTGAGGTTGAGCAGTTCTCTGAGGAGCATTACAAATTGAACCCCATTTAGCTCCTTATACTGATGAGCATGACAAAGTCCACTGGGGGGAAGTAACAAGAATACAAATAACTTCTTATGAGCTGTTAAACTTTGTGGTGTATTTTTCTTCCACGATTTCAATTTAAAATTTGAGTCAATGATCTTTGTGTGTGAGATTCTTTTCTGCATTGCATTTTCTAGTAGACATACTGGCACTTGATCTCATAGGATAGTGGAATGTAAAATAAAGTAAAATATACTTCACTGGATATAGAAAGAGATTTTTGTAGTAAAAGAAATGTTACACTAGCAGGTAGTGCTAACTTATTCTGTGTAAATGAATCTTGATTTTAGTGGGTTACATGTGGTCACAGAATTCATCAGGTACGCAAACCTGTTTGTGTTTGATTCACTTGACACACAGGAGCTGACAGATTCTCTGGACATGATGTATTGTCAAGATTCTGAGGCAGATGACTCAGGAGGTATTTCAACAGTTCTTTGAGTGGAAGAGTCTTAGAACAAAGAAATTAATTTGTGTCAGAAATGATATGGACACGACTCTGCAAATTCTTGCTGACTGGTTCAGTGACATCTAAAAGGTACGACGAACAATCAATCTTTCCTGTTGGTGAAAATGATGAAAAATGACACTGTCTTTCCAAGCTTGTGAGGCATAGACATTAGCAGGGACAACTGTTTGTAGCAGGGAGATTGTGCACATGAACAATGGCTCTAAATCTCAGTGTCCCAATACAAAGTGAAAGATAATGCATTGAGGAAGAGAATGTTAATTTTCCTTTATTCTTGGTGCAGTGAGACGGAGTTTAAAAGATGTCCTCTCAAAAGGAAACAGACATGTCACTGCTTTTATGCAAGTATAACTTTGGGTGTGCTCTTCCACCTTGGTTGTGTGACTGAAATGCTTTCATTGGTTCTTTCAAATGGCCTTTGGATAGAAATATTTCAGATTTTATAAAGGTTCTGTTTCTGAAGGTGGCAATGAAGGATTACGCACAGAGCAGCCTGGATGACTGAATGTGATGTAGGTACAGGCTGCAGACAAGCATATAATAGATTTTCTTTCTCATTGAAATACTGATTGTGGAGAATTTATACAAATAAAGTGCACACCATTCTGCAGTAGTGTTCTGATGCTCTGTCTCAGTCTGAATTGTAGGAGGTTTTGGGCAAAGAAATTTGGTGCAGGTTATTTGTCGTAAAAGGAGATGGATGGTGCAAGTGCATTACATTTATTGAGTTCTGCTTGTAAAGAAAGCACAAAGTAGGTGGATAACTTTGAGACTTTCCTATCCCTGTGCTTAATATCTATGTTTTTAATTAGTTTAGGACTCAATTTTCCTGGAAAGATGGTCAGCTGCTCCTTCTCCATTCCTGCAGGCCCAGCTTCCTCAATCTGTTGTCTCTATTGCAATTAAATATTCTGTGTCAGCACACCCTCCCATTGTGTGTGAGTTGTACATAATCACAAGAGTCATGCCCTCTCACAGGGATTAAGTTTTCTGCTCTTGCATTTTGTTGTATCCAGAGCATTTACTGTAGCCAGACGCAGCAGTTTTGACTTGGTGCATGTCATGTAGAGTGCAATGTTAATGAATATAATTACTCACAGATGTTTGTAATCATGTTGGTTATTAGAGGGGGCAAACAAACATACAGGTGGGTTTCTGTGATTGCAATTCCAAGTGGTGTTCTGCATGCAGGAGCATGGCTGAAGTTTGTTAGTGTAGTAACAACTTTGGTTTACCTATTTCAAATCTGAACTTTTCTTCAAAAGCTTCATAGGTAGAGGGCATGTACAGAAATTTGGTATGGACAGGTACAGCACTACTTGGTAGATCTAGGAAGAAACTTTCATTTATCCTTCTTTGTCACTTCAACTTTTGCTATGTAATTTTTCTGTTGCAATTTAACTTCTACCTCTTAAAAAAGGGTGAGCAATCATGTAGAGGAAATGCTGCTTTGAAGTGTTTCCCTTTATTTTAAATACATACTCCTCTCCCTTTATTTCTGAATTCAAATTCATCTACCGTAGCATCTCTGAGAATCTGTAAAATAGGGAATGTATAGATTTGGGTCAGTGACAGACAAGGAAAATTTCAAAGTCTTTATGACTCCTTTTCAGAGCACATCTCCAGGCTTTTGGGAGCAAAATTGTTTAAACTCACTGTTCGAGTTTGTTTGTTTCTTTTTTAATTCCTTTGAGCTTAAGACAACAAAACATTTTCACACGATTATTGGAATACATAGGTTTGATAGGTAAATGAATAAGGTGGTGTTTGCAGGTTTCTCTTATGACTTTGTATCTTGCCTGTTAAACACAGGACCATATTTCTATTTTAGTTCTGGTTATCAGTGTAATATCTCTTCTTCTGCAGATATGAGCAACAAAACTTTACTAAAAACAATATACAGTGGAATTATAAGCTGATCTTACTGATTTTTTTTTCTCCCTTTCTGCATTTTATATCTTGAAGTTATTTCTGACTTTTATGAAAGTACTTATGGTTTCCTAGTGAAATCTTAACCTGATGCCACACTTGATAAACTGTGAAATAGATCCCAGGATGTGTCTTCATCTCAGGCAGCACCATACAGGAATGGAAATCTTGTGTACTGCTGTGTGGGCAGCACACATTGATTTTTGACATGAAACTCAATAGGAGAGGGGTTTTGATTCTTTTACTGTTTCATATTTTGGTAAAAAGCAAAATGAGATTAGGAAAATAAAAAACAATCTAGGGAATAATTAACTTTGCTTTTGCCTGGTGAATCTCAAAGCTGTTAGTTCTAGTAATTGTTATATTACTCAAGTGTGAGGTGAGATCTGACACAAATCCTGATCATATCTCCAGTGGGTCTAGCTCTTTGCATTTCTTGCTTGTTTCTGCTGTCTGATTGCTAACATCTTATTTGCAATGCAAGGCTGACTGTTAGGGTAGGTTTGGGGTTTTTGTCTTTTTGCTCTTTGAAATGTTGTAATCTGATGCCATAAGCATCTTCAGATTCAGAGGAAGTGGTTCAAAGTGGAGGTGACATTCCTGAGTTGGCTTAACTAAGAAATATTGGGAAAACTGGTTCTTCCCTCTCTGTGTGCTGAGAAGCTTTCTTTGAGTTTTACCAAGTTTTTGTGCATGTGCTTAAAATACAGGTGAAAATTCTGTTTGAAATAATGGGATTGTCTCTCTGGGTCCATTTGTATGCATAAATTTATTTTTTCCAGACTTTAAAGATTAAGAGTTTTTCATCACTTTCATTTTGCATGGGACAAGCACTCTTGCCTTACCAGTACTCTTTTTCTGTGCTGCTGTTAGCCTTTTTCTCAGTTATTTACGTTGTTCAATAAGCATTTCCTCCATTCTCTTTTGTTCCCTCTGAGGTACTTGCATTGTCTCTGCAATGAGAGTCCCTGCTGTGCCAGAGAATGGCCATTTCAGTAAATATTGCATCTGTCTTTTGATGTAGCATCACTGACAAAAACCCAGGAGTTTAGCTTGTGGCTGCTCTCTGTGATAGAACCAGTGACTCTCACTGCTTGTGTGCTTTAATATTCCTTATCTATTTAACTGTGCTAGCCTTAAAAAAAACTCTTTAGTAGCACGTGGAATATGAAAATTGACTTCTGCATAGAAGTACCAGGCAGTTTTATGCTGTTGAAACTCTTGGATGAAGACTTGCTAATTTCCCTTTTTGAATCTCTATAAAAAGGAAAATCTGATAAAATAATTTTTTCATTAACAATGGAATTTCTCAGTCAAGGTTTCACATCTTAAAGGTTAATGTGTATAAATGAATAATGACTCTCAATCTTTTCTCTCTCTCTCTAATACAGTCCAGGAGCATGATGAAGCATAGAAGGGAGTAATTATGAGTCCTTACAATAAAGCTATATATAAAGCTCACCATGAGCAAAGTATAATCACTGTCATACAGAATAGATACTTGGCCAGTGTTGAGATGAGCTTCTGCCTTATTTATTTCTAACCCTTTCTGATACAATTTCTTTTTGTTTAATGTCCCTTTATCTTTTTGGAAGAGAATTCTAGGATTATATTGGTGATGAGAGGTTGATTGAGTTAAAGCTTCAGAATCCCAGTGGTACATTGACTTAGTCAATGCTTCATTTCACACATTTAAATATAAAGATACTTTCTCTAAAAATAAGGTATTGAAAACTGGAATCTCTAGGTTTGTGACAAATCAGTACCATGTAGCTTAAGGGGATTGAGCTTTAAGGAGAATGTTGGTTTTTCAGAAGAGTGTTAATCCAGTTAAAATGAAACACAATTAACCCCCTCTTCTGTGGGGAAGGACACAGAAAAGCTGAATTCAAATAGGTTCCAGGCTGTTTCTTTAATGCACTTGAGTAATACATTAAAATAGAAAGATTTTACAATTTCTGATTTTTTTCTTTTCCTGCTAGTTCAAAAAACCAGGCAGAGGAGTTGTTGAATAGAACACATGTTATTCATTGCTTATTATCTTTTAAGAAAACTATGAAAAGCTTAAAGGCCTGGTTAAAGTGGAAGCTATTTGAAAAGAACAAATGTTATAGTGTTGAATTTTTGTCTGTGGTTTTTTACATGGGTTAAGAAACTTTAATTTTGTCTATTCCATATAAGAGGTAACTATGCAGAACAGTTTGTGTTTTCTAAATTCCATTTTGTCTTTAAATGTGGAAATTTTACAGGCCCCTGAGACCAAATTTGAATGGTTTAGAAAACAAAAACATCCACTAACCAACCAGCAAGTAAAAAATAGTACACAGACTTTTCTGTTTCAGTGTCCATCCATGACATGTGCTTTTAACTAATTCCCTCTGGTGATAGGTGCTGTTCACAGCAGGAGCAGTTTTGACCAGCTCTTTCTACTGTGCTGGTTAATTATAATTTTGTTGATAATGTGTGTATCTTCCCCTTAGTGACAGAAGTCAACATCTGTTCCACTTTTCAGTGTTCCCTACTATTTCTCAGAGAGCTTTGAAGCAGGTAAATACCACCCCCGCTTTGCTGCTGTTGGTTTGATTGTACATTAATTGTTCTAATGATGATGCTTAAGGAAAAAAAGAACCTGCACGTTTGCCTCTGAGCATTGTAAAGGGGGCAGGAAACTTACAAGAGGGATTTAAAATGAGATGCACTGAGGAAACCTATTGGGAAAAGGATTCTTGAGTAATGAGGTGACATGAAGGAATGCCTGCTTACAGGAGAAAAAAGTAAATGAATTACGGACCTGGTGTTGCTGGTAGATTAATGATGTTGCAGTTGCTTTTATATGTGACCAGCTAATTAAAATAAATTAAAAAAAGCTCTTTGTCTTAGGAAACAAGTGGGCAAAGGGCTAGAACATTTGGCTTGTCACATAAATAAAGGGAACACCTTTCTCAGTGATGAGGTTTTCAGAGATTCTCTTGGGTTTCCAGGAAGGAGAGTGAGTAAAAAATGCATTGAGAATATATTCAACTCCAGAATGTTTATATGGAAGCTGTTTTTAAATCCTGATGCAGTAGATTACTGTTGCTTGGCATAACAGCAGAACGAGAATTACACATAAACTTTGTTAATCCTAACGCAGTCCAACGATTACAGTGATTTTGGAATGACATAAACAAACTTCTCTTTTAGGCAACATAAAAATCAGTTTCAGCTGTCATAGGCAGGGAATTGTGCTACTTGTTGACAGCTGAGTTTTCTGAAAGGTCATTCTAGGTACAGATGGTGTAATTGTGAAAAGTACAAAGGCTGAGGAAGACTCACAAGTGTGGGCTCTGCTGAAATGAGCAGCTCATGTGACAGAGCAGGAAAGTTTCACCCATGGTTCACAGCCTGGATCAGGTTTGTGCCTCCTTTGTAAGGGTGTCAGGACTGCTCAGTGCTCCTGCTTTCTGTGAGGTCACAAAGGGATGGAGCTGGCAACTGATGTGTTACCACGGGCTCCTGCCAATCTGCAAACTTGTCTCCTCCTGTCTGGCCAGAGCTGGTGCTGGCTGCCATCATGGAACGGGGTAGAAACTCGGGGTCTGCCTTTTATTTTGACAGTAAATAGTCCCAAAATATGTTGTAAACCAGGAGTGGGGGAGGCAACTAGCAATAGGTGAAAAAGCAGGAAGGCAGAGAAGAAAAGAGGCAACCTGGCAGAACTAAATTCTTCTAAATAGTGCTGAATGTCTTTTTGTATTTGTAACTTTTTTTTTAATTTGAGAAATTTTGCATTCTTTGCCACCTTTTGAACTTTAATTGTTTCTCAGTGCATGGTACGCCGGGAAGGACAAAGCAACCTGCTTTCCTGCATTAGGTAGTGTGTTGGACAGCATCTCCTCCACCTCCTTGTTGTCTTCTGGCACTGTATTGATGCCTCCCCAGCTCGGTGAAGCTCCCAAATTTGAAAAGCCACAAGCTGCCCAGAGGGGCTCACGGTGCCATGCAGTGACTTTGCATGAGCAGTTCATACATTTGAACTGGTTTGCTGAGTACCAGCTGTAGCTCCAGGTACATGGCTGGGTCTTTGTGGGAAGTACTGGCAGTTCCATCATCTCTGCAGTGGTGGCTTCAGTAAAGCCTCCTGTGCTGCTGCATTTTATGAACAATTCCTAGCAGAGATGGCAACTGCAAGTTGATGGGTGACCACCATCGCTGAGAAGATGAAACTGATTCATTTAGAAGTAGCTCTTCACTGTGTTCTATTCCCCACTTAGAGAGCAGTTGCTTAAAATTAAGTAATTTTTCTAGTTGGATGAATGAGTGATGGAGTAGATTAACTAAAGTGTAGCTTGATATCGTAGATGTTTATAAATTATTAATGTGGTAGGATTTAGTTAGAACACTTTTGCTACCATTATTCAGATCTGGCTCTGTTCTAGAGTATTTTTCACATAGGAGTGAGGACAAAAGAAAATGTAAAAAAACCCCACCAGCACAAAACAAAAATAATAAAACAAAAACCCAAACCAACAAATAAAAAAAACCCCAAATGGCTAAAACCAAAAGGAACAATGACAGTTTTACAAGTGACTGGTTCTTCTTTAAGAGAATATCTCAGGTGTAGCAAGATAGGCATTCAGGAACCTCATCCAAGCTTGCCAGGTAAATTTCAGATTGCTTCACATGTAACCAATATTCAGCTCAGCCTTGGTGTTGCACTGATCATTTGATGGAAAATTCTTAGTATTATGTTCAGCAGTTGCCTGTTTCAGATGTTGGGCATTGAAATTGTGTTCTCCCTCATTTCATAGCAGTGTCACTTCAAAAAACAGAAACAGAGATTTTTTGAGTTCTCTGCTGATCTGTGTCCTAAGAACCCAGCACTGATTAAACCTGTTTCCTCTTACTATGTAATCTCTCAGGGCAGAGGCATTTTCAGCTTAACCTGCAGGCAGTGTCTGAAAAATGTTGTACTCAACCATGCTTCTAGGCAATAGTGAAGACTGGAGGGATTTTACTTAGTTTATGAGTACAAAGTTCACATTTGTCAGAGTGCACTTACCTCTCAGCATTTCTTTAACATACAGCTTGGGCAGGGACTTTCAGTCATATTTTTAAGTCTATTTCTTTTGACCTCTCAGAGTTTCTTCTGTGATTTTTTCCCTCTTGTTTCTGTGTAAGGAAAACTTGAGCCCCTTGCCTGTTTTACCCTATAAAATTAGAAAAAATCCTTCCTTGCCATTTTTTTCATCTCAATCCATTTTCATTTGGAACCTAGTGAATCTCCTTGACTGATGTTTGGTTTTGTTAAACTAAAGGGGAAAACCCACCAGTGTTATGTATTATATATCTTTTCATTTACAGCTTTGCATTCAAACCCAGGAATCTGGCATAAAAAGAAGATGGAATCTATGAGGCAGATATTGTCATGGTATGTCAATTGTCAGATGAGGAAGGTAAGGCTGTTCTGGTATAGAAGTGGTTGGTTGGATTTTCAAGTGAAATATTTCATTTGAAATGCCGGGCTGAAAAAATTTGCATAATTCTGGATGGCCTGCACAAATAACAATTGAGGAGATAGAAAGCCCCAGAGTTTTCTTAATATTTAACTCAAATCTCAGAAGGAGTGACTAATAATTGAATGATACTGTGTTATAGACTTGGAGAATAAATCATGGAGATTCAGCCTCAAAGGAGGTGTTTGTATTAGAAACTTACTATTTTTCTAAAGTCAGGAAGTTGACTTTTTAAATCTGTCTTGCTACACAATGACTGCACAGTGTTTGAGCATTATTAAAGCAGCCAAATTAAATTTTAATCATGTAAATGCAGTTGAAAAACTGTACTGTGCCCTTTATTCTTTGTTTTGTGTTTCTTTTTTGTGCAGCAAGTTTTCCTATGCCTCTGAAACAAATCTCCAGATAGAAGTGAACCCTGCATGATACACATTGTTGTTGGTGTTTTCATTCTTTCTAATTTCAACTGTTATTCTGCCTGCCTTATGACAGCAGGTGGTGTCTCCTTGAACTCTATTTGCAGACCCTTTTTTGAAGCCTATCCTTGCCCAGGGTTTCAGTGACTCTTTGAGAGTAAGAAGTAGCTTCACGCTTCACAATTTGGCTCTCCAACTTTAAGGTCAATCTTCACCAATTTATCTTTCTCTTGGATCCTAATCCTCAGCACAGAATTTTATAGCCTCATATCTGTCCATACTTTACCAAAGTTCTTGTCTTTCCTTGTGTGCATTTTCTTGTGTAACTATTTTCTATAAACTTTCAGTCTTCTGGCCAGAAGTTAAGACCAAAAAAAAAAAAAAAAATCCCTCTTTCTTAATTATACTTCTGTATTAATGATTTTCCAGCTTTACAGAGATGACTGTTTAAGCATGGAGCTAAATTCCAATTGTGTTCATTATGATCTTGTTGTATCCTGTTTGTTGTGTTAAGGTTGAGGAAATGTCATGATCCAGTACCAGGCCAACACACCTGTAGTGGCTTCAGTGTCCTGGCAGGGTAGCTTATGTATCACTGCATATCCCTTATACAGTACAGCAAATAATCCTGTTTTATTACATGATTTTTCTGCAGTATGTCTGTTAATAGCTTCACTTTGACCATTTTCTGCAGTGGTGAAAGCATTACTGATAATGCACAGGACTGTCTAACAAATCCTCCCACAGATTTATTTCCAGTGGGACACTACCATGGAAAACAGAAGAATAAAACATGCAGCATTTGAGCAGGAAGGTTATCCTGTAAATAGTTTATCTTCTTACTCATTATAGTTGATGGATTTTTTTTATTAAAAATTAAGTGAATATTTTGAAACAGACAATACTATAGGAAAGAAGACTCTACTTCATGGCTGAACATTAGAGCCAGCTTGGGGGTCTTAAATGTATTTCATAAAACTTGTACAGAACCATTTGCCCAGAGCAGCATTCAAGATTGTTTGTAATAATCCTTAGGTACTAAAACCCCCTCACTTTCTCTTGTGAGTAAAGGAAACTTACTTCAAGGATGTAGAAAAGATTACTTGGGATATTAAAACTAGTTGCTCCACTTCTGCTTTCCATAAAATTTCTGCGGTGATAATGTTCTGTAAATAAGGTCTGAAGTACTCAAATCAAAATTTTCATGGCCAGTTTTGGGGTATTATACTTCTGTGTTCTTCTGTCACAGCTACCCTCTGAAGTGCAAAGAGTTGCCTTTATCTCACGAACCATTGAGGAATTTAACTGGTATTGTTTTTAATGGGGATTAATAGGTTTTACAGCTATTAATATGAGCAAATTTCTTTGACATTTTTTACCTGATGAAAAGAAGCATTTGATTGTAAGGTGATACAGTCCTAATCAACATAGCACTGCTGGCAGTTTTTAAGGATTCATTCTGGATTTGTGTTCATGCATGTGTCCCAACCACTGAAGTCCACCAGAAAGCAATCTGTGCTGCCTGCAGAGCACAGAAATACAGATGAGAGTTTTACTAAGAACTGTAATACTAATAAATATCTTTCAGATGTTTCTTGGGGAGTCTTTTAGACCTCTGGCTGTTAATCCTTGTCCCAGTTCTTGGGGGAAATCTATTTTGCTTCAAAGTGCTTTATCTATAATCAGCTTATTCGGAATTAATCTCTATGCCCATCTGCAGGCTCCTGACAGACTGGTAATTTCCCTTCCATCTCAATCTTGTGCCCAGAGGAATTGCACACTTGTAACTAGTAAAATTTTGGTTGTTTCCAGCAAATGTAAAATTGCTACAGGAAAATAATGTAAGGCTTTAAAGCAGGGATATTAATGTTAGGTAACTGTGTAGCAAGAGCAGTGTTTACCAGTAAGATCTTGCAGCCAGTCATTTTGCCACACCAAGATTCAATGTTCAGTCTGTTTCAACATCCAGTTTTGTGTATTAAAAAAAAAAGGCAAGTAAGATCAAACACAATGCAATGGAGTAAACATGATGAAATGTTATCCTACAGCTGTATTCCTTGTAGAATCAATTTTTAGCTTCCTTAATGTGAGAAGGGGATATTTGCTGTTGACAGACCTTTGACAGTATCTTGAAATGCAAATATGCAAGTACAAAGCTTTTCAAGCTCTTCAAATGTTCAGATTTTCTTCACTTTAATTTTAAGTGTGTAGTGTGGTTCACTCCTGTATTTCTTTGCATGCATTTGGCTCCTTGTAGTTAGAGATTTTCCTTCGAGTATTTAAAATGTTTTATAAATATTGAACAGTTCTTTATGCTTGCACAATCCACAGTTTTCAGATCTCATCTTTTAACCCAGATTTCAGGTTACTTGGGAAGTGACTAATTCTCTGGAGTCACTCTGATAATTCTTGAAAGAGTTGGAAATGGCTTGATTCTGTCTTCAAATTTTTGACTACTTGTGTGCAGTCCCTTACATCTCATATCCTTCTTTCTGGGTGAAATAGGGATAGCTGAGAGATGTACAGTTTTCTTGTATTTTGCTGTTAATATTGACCCAGGTCACAGGAGTTCCTGTCTTGGAGACAGTGAACAAGCAAGTCTTCCTGTGTGAAAACACTGTTCCTGTTGACCTTTGGTTATCTAGATTTCTAGATCAGCATTTGAGATTGTTTTTCTTGTAGTCCCCTTCCCCAAATCCAGTGTGTGTTCTTCCTCCTCAACAGCTGATGTTTATGCATATGTGTAGAACTGTGGATTTATGTTTTGTGTGTGGAGTCCAGTGCTGTTAATGTGCTCAGTATTTAGGCATGTAATCCCTTCTGATAAATCCAAAGGGCCTAAGTGTAAGTGGTGGTTTAACAGCAAAAAAGCTGCTGTTGATTTAGAGTCCATTTCTTTGTGTTTTCCTTCCCCTTTCCTCCTCTAGAGAGATAAAACAATATGAAAAAAGTTAAAGAAGGTGAATGGCACCTGTTTCATTCATTCTCAGTCAAAAGGCCAACCTGAGTATTTCTGTAATTTATGGTAGTTCAGTGAATTTATATTTCAAAATTTTAAAACCTCTCATTCTTCTAGCTGGCGCAGGGTTGACAGACTTGATACTGAATGCTTGCTTGAATTCTGTTCTAATGAGCACCAGGATGTTAAGTGTTGCTGTCCATTGGGAATGCTAAGGTGCTCCATCTTTTGAAGGCTTTAAGCCCTAAGAATTTACAAGATGTGTTCATCAAATGCTTGGTTGTTATTTGTAATCCAGTTTGTTTTGCTTACTGATGAAATCCTTTTCCCTCTGTTTTTTAGATGATAAAAGTTAAATCCCTTCTCCTGAATTTGTTCTGCTGTAACAGATTGATGCCTGAGCATGTGCTGAGGAATGATTGCTTCCTCATAGTTAATGTGATTCCAATTTCACTGCAACCAGGTGAAGAGTGTGAGCCACATAAAAACCAAAATTCTGAGACAACAGATTTGAAAAAAAAGTGATTAACTGAGGAAAATGGAACAAACCCTACTCAACAGATGAAAACTTTTCCATCAGGTGTTTGAGACTTTTGTTTTGAAATCACGGACCTGATCTAAAATATCAAAGTATAAAAGGTTTGGCAGGTGCATTCATTTTCTGAGATTATATGTTATTTACTGTGTTTCCTTTTCAGTATGTTTTATTCTCATTAAGTATTGGGGTGTGATAAGTAATAAGTGTGATTTTACTGATTGTGTTCTTGGCTTGTCAGCCTTTTTCTTTTACTCATATGTAGGCTTCAAATATACAGAGACCAGCCTGAAATGCCAGAGATTTTGAAGCAGATAACATATTCCTCTTGAAGATGTTCTAGGGCATTATTTTTTTTTGCTGAAGATTTGTTTTTTATTGCATATACCAGTTGTTTTTACAGTAACTGCCTTCAGGATTTAAGTCGACACCCCAATATACTTGCTTTAATGCTAAATATAATGCTTTGAAAACTGGTAAAAGAAATGAATACCCTTCTTCTTTTCTGTCTTTTTGCCTTTGAAAAATGCAATTGGCTTTCTAGAGAGAGGCTTTCCTCTAGTTGCTCCTTTGCTGTGCTGCTGCCAACCAAAATATTCTACTCACAACTTGCAAAACCTAGTGTTTGTTTGCTCTGTGTGCGTATATCACCTGTTACTAAATGTTTTTGTGCAGTAGCTGTGAGGGTGTGATTTTCATGAATGGGTTTGTTTGCCTGCAACACTTGGCTGTTGATATTTCTATTGAAAAAGTTTTGTCAGCTCTTAATCTTTACAGGAAATGGTTGTTTATCTTTAGGAAGGTTTCCTTTCTTCTCAGAAAGGAGCGGGTCAGAGTGTGCAGTCTTGCTGTAGCAGTATATTTAGCCTCTGGGTGTTGCTCTTGGACAGCACTGTTGGCACACTTCTGTTTTGCAGAAGAATTATTGAAGCTGCTTGTGGTTGGATGAAGAATGTCAAAATGCAGTGTGTAATAGGCAAGCAGCAGCATCAGGGGAGCCCTCAGGTACAATAATATGAGCCACAGTGCATAGAACATACCCTCTGCAGGCTGTTGTTTGATCTTACTCTTGGTTTTCTATCCTTAAACCAAACCCAAAGTTTTTTAATGTGGAATAGTATGTAAGGTGCTCATCTTTTCATTATATGCTGCTGATTTTTTGATTTCTGTAATGTGTACATAACTAAAGACAGTAAAATATAAAAGGTATTTTTATGACATGGAAAGGATTTTTATGTAGAAGTTTTGGTTAATGTGATAAATTCATTACAAAAAACACGGAAGAATAATACCTTGTCAATGAATATAAACACTTTACAAGTTTTGGGGAATGCTTTCCAAATACTGATTGCACTCTTTCCCTATCAACTAACATTTTATTAATTTCATTATTAAAATTCTAACTCTGATTTCAATGAATGTTGAACACTGAAGAGAGGTTAGACTAACCTAATTGTTTGTATCATGCTGTGTAACAAATGTTAGAATAAATATTTGCCTGGTTTTCTGCTTCGGAGTCCATGCAAACTAAAGTGTACTTAAATCCCCAAATTGTTAACCTTCTTGGTTTTCTGAAACCAGAAGTCTTCATATATGCTTGATTAAAGAAAAATAAATTTCAAGTTATTCAAAATTTCTTCACTGACTGTAAGTATTATGAAACCTTTTGTTATGTATGAGCCTTTTCTCTTTGAATTAAGTGTTGATTAAAGTTTTAGTGTCACCAGTTCTGTTTGTTTCTGTGTTGACATTTTCTATGGTAATTTTGTAGCTCTGGCTTTCTTTTCCTTTTCTATTTGCCAGAGGCCTTAAGAAAATAGGTTGTTTGAGGGTCGTGTTGCACAGCTCTCCTGCCAAAGCTGAATACTAATCTGTGGTAATGGACTGCCTGCTGTGGGTTTGAGACATCTCCTTCAGCTGCATCTCTTCTGGCTAGAAATGGGTACTTGGAGGACAGGGAAGGGAGGCTGAAATGATCCTGTAGGAGCCATCTGCCTCCTTGCTCAATTTTGGTTCTTCTGAGAAGCCCAAAGGATGCTGGCCTCACTCTCCCATGGTGCCAGCAATCTGCAGCTGTGAGCAGAGCCCTTGCACAGACCAGGGGCCATCAGGGGCTGCTTTGCTGGCAGGTGAGGTATTCAGTCATCATGGGCCCAAGGTTCCTTACAGCCTTCAACAGCTCCAGCCCCAGGGTGTGACAGCTTTCTCTGTGGGGACTGTTACCTTTGTTACTTGTTCAGAGTTGTGTTCTCTCCTCACTCCTCACCTTGATGCTCCCCAGCTGTGCCTTAGAATCAGTCTTGGCTTTCACCCAGGACATCACACCCAAGTGGGCCACCACAGTCGCCTTATAGGGTGTAGAAATGGTGACAAAGTTACCTCAGAGGAAATGCTCTCTTCCAATCACTTCCTCTGCCTTTACCCAACCCAGCCTGCAGACCTGCCATAGGGGTGCTTTTCTTTTGGAAGAGGAGTTCTTTCAGCACACTGGGAGAACATCAGCATTTCTTGTCTCCGTGATTCGGGTGGAGCAGGAGGAACTATTTCAGTTCTGACTGCTGCACCTCTGATCGGTTCTGGAGACTCCTGCTCTTCTGTTCAGCACCTCTTACTCTTTGTGCCTACCTTGACATCCATAGTAACATTACTACATCTTTCCAAGTAGTTTGCTGCTCACTTCATCCATATTTAATACTTGTGCCTATGTGGTTTTGAGAAGGGTTGGGGTGGATATTTTGTAGTCCCAAATAGATTTCTGCTAGTTAAGAGTCCTTCTAACTAACACTTACTGGTATTCTAACAGTTTTTTCATGTAAGTATGTAAAGCCTGCAGGTTAGATTATGTTCCTTCATAGGTAACTGCCTCAAGAACTTAAATGGGCAAAGACTGATTTCATCTGCAGTCACTTAATTTCTCCAATTTGCAAGGAAACTGGCATGAATTTATCCTGATTTCAAATCAGGAGTCTGATAGCTTGCAAGCTGATGACTTTCTAGATTGTGATGGATGTTTGAGAGCCTGATCTTCATTCACATAATTTAAAACCCTAGTGGAAACTTTCCTCAGATTTCTGAGGATGTGCTGACAGGCACTAAGATAATATGCTGTGCCATAGCTCCTCCAGAAGTTGTCTTGGACTGTGTGTTTTTCACAGCAGACATACCACGGCCAGATAAACAATTTTCAAATTGTCTCAAATCTGCTGTTGTTACCACATGTGGTGACAGCACATGGGATCAAGTGTTGGAGTTGGGTTTTGGCAGCTTTAGGTTCAGGGACTGCAATACATCAAGACCACTCTATGTGGAAGGCTGAGTTAAAATGCTGCATTGGACTTTTTGTAAATATATTTTAGTATGTTATATATGTCTAGTGTTTGTGTGTTAATGCTGTAAGTTATGTTACCAACAGGTGGAGAGAAACAAGATTTGCTCTGCTGTGTGAAGACATGATGTTGGTTTATATTTGTCACCTGCTCTGTTGCCAGTAGTGATTTTGCTGCCTGAGGCCTGTGGGTGAGACCCCTTTGCACTTCCTCTACTGCAGAGATGGGAAAGCTTGCCAAAACTCCCTGACATGCCTTTCTTCTCTTGTGAACTTTCAGCTGCTCAGCTTTCCTGCAACCTTAACAACTGTTAGCATGGTCAAGCAGACCAGATCTGTTCTGTCTCATCTTGGCAGTCCCAGTGTGATCTAGAACTTTCTGGTATTCTGAGTATGGTGTTGCAAGTTTAGTCTTCATCTTAGCAGCCTTCTGGCTTCTTTCTGACCTCTTTTTCCAACTCCATGGCCTGGTGTTGGAGCAAAAGCCAAGAGCTGTACCATCTGGCATTGTTATACTGGGTACTGACAGAGGTGACAGCTCTGGAGAAATAGTCCTTGTCTGAAGTCAAAAAAGGTGGTGAATGTGAACCTTGGGGCTTTGGGATGCAAGGTGATATTCCTTTGGATGCCTCAACAGCAAGTTTTGCCCTTATCAGGTATGTCTTGGGTTTTCTCCCAGATGTGGCCTACAATTTGTGTGCTGTGAAAGTGCATGTTACAGCCTTGGGTGCATGCAGCTAGCTGCAAGGGCTGAGGAAGCACCCACATCCTCCTCTCCATCACTTACTGAGCCCTCCATGCACTGCTGCAGCTTTCCTTTCTAACCCAATTCTTGAGAACTTCTGTTCTCTCTCCCTACTCTGGCAATAAAGTTACTCTGTTGGTCTCAAAGACACTCTCTTGTGATGTTACCAGAACTTGAAGATGTGTGAAATACAAGTTCTTCATAGTGTTCCCTGATGTACCCTGGAGTGGGTTAAATTATTGCCCAGCCAAGGCAGCAGTAGAGTAGGCACAGGGACAATTCTCAAAGGAGAATAAGACTCATGTATCCAGTAGAGAGTATTTCCAGTGCCTTGAAGCTCTGTAGAAGGATTGTTAAGTGGTAATTAACACACTTCAAATTTTTGTGCTGTGTTTGCATGAACTGTGGTAAATTGCAAGCTGTGCAAGTCCTGCCAGCTGAAACACTGAATAAACACACAAGAAGCCTTGTGCAGCATAAAAGTCACATGCAGTGTGAATCTATACAGCCAGCACTGGGAGGATTTCTTAATATACGAGGGTTTCAGTTTCCAGGATCAATTTAATCTCTGTCAGGAGAGAAACTGGGAGAATTCTTTTGGAGCAAGTAGATTGAAGATGGCTGGGTCCAACTACTGTGGTGAAAGCTAGGTTCAAAGGAAAAGCCTACTGACTTCTAGATCAGGAGATGCAGGTAAAGGCTGATGGAAGAAGTGGTGTTATTTTAAAATAACCTAATTGTTTTTCTTCATAGAAGTTTGTTTGAAGTTGAAATCTGATGTTGGGAAATGCAGTTCTGCTCCACAGCAGCTTTTCTTCCTTCAAATTTTAATTGTCAAAATGGTGATTCCACAAAACCAAAGCCAAGCTCTCCTTGAAGGCTGGTTGTGACTGGCAGGCACAGTTAAGGCCAGTTTCCAACATATCACATGAAAGAAATAAATATTTCAAAGTTGTTCTGGTTGGACAACAGTATGTTTACATTAATGTATTTTCCTACTTTTTGGAAATATTTTGTTAACCAGAGCCTGACTTTATCTTTAGTGGCTTTAGTGACATATCTTCAAAGCTGCTACATTCTTGAGACATCTTTTGCTGTCGGGTCTTCACAGTTCACTCACTATGACATGACAGACTTTGTAATTCAGTATTAACTCCTTAGGTTGCCTCTACAAATGCTGCTGTTGTATGTAGTGAGAATGGTTTGGTGTTAGGGTTCTCTTGGAAAGGCTGTTACATATTTCATGGTGCCACTTGCAAGTAATGTGATTGCTAACGTGCATAAATTCTGAGGATGAACATTTGGGAGTTTTGTGGTGATTTGCCTTGTTCTCTATAACTTAATAATAGACTTCCAGCCGTGTCTGCATGCGTGCTGCAGATTTTCCCACTGTTTGACAAGAGAAGAGCTATTCTTTAAAGAGAGGATCAAAAGTCTCTCTCTCATTTATAGTCTTCAGTTCCTACTAATGCAGACACAAATAGTGTGGGGAACTTGGGGAGATGCTGGATACCAGTGACTTGGGTTTTGAATGCCACTTTTTCCTTCCTGGGTATTTTTGTTTCAGTGATGGTGGCTCCTTAAAAAGACAGGTTTTGATAGGAAGCTTAACAAATATGCACTAGAACTTGCTGTAAGTGGTTCATCTGAGGAGTACTTGATAGTGCCTATACATAAACTATTTTAAACACAAGAGGTAGTAGTACTGGCTCCTGCTGCTCCCAACTCTACCAGAAGTTACAGTTTTAGTCCTTTGCCAGAACACAGTGAGGAAACAACCTGTTAGTGCTGTTAGGTGAGTTGAAATGCTGAATCTTGTTTATTGAACACTTAGTGTATTGAAAATTTCCTAGTCAGAGAGTGCTGACAGGCTGGCAACTTGTGTTAATATCTTAATACCACCTCAGGGCATTTATAAAGTTAATCTTTTTGACATTTTTATTTGCTTTTTGGCTCAACATCACGATAAATTTTTTATCTTTTAAAAGTTCGGATTATGACTGTCATTTAATTGATGATAACTACAAAATATGCTAGCTGTAAAGCAATAAATAATAGAAATGCAAGTAATATAATTTGGAACATGGTAATCTTAGTAGCCTGAGTCATGAATTTCATCATCTGCTGCAGTTAGTATAATTTTATGATTCATAAATCTATTCATTTCTTTTTTTAGTGTGTCATCAGATAAACAGCTCAACAGTAAGGTGGCAGAATTGTCTTGTCTCACCCTGGCTGCAGGAGAGAAGGCAGGTCTGATTGTTCCTATGTATACATGGTAAATCTGTCCCTCTGACCTCTTAAAGCTGCAAAACAGCTTCCTGTGCTTCAGTGTAGCACTAGCTCACTGAGGCATTCAGATGATCAAATGACCACTACCTCAACCTAAAATTTATAATTTGTTCAAATTATTTAGAAATGCATTTGTTCATTTGCTGAAGGTGACCTTCCTCTATGGATCAGTGCACAGACACTTGCAGAGTGATCCTGGGCTGACTTAAGCAGGAAGTGGTCAGTATTTGCTTAATGTTAAGTCAATGCAGCTACAGAAGTACTGCCAGGGCTTCAAATAGTGAATGGCTTTAATTTAGTTACAGAAAACATGCTTTTCCCATTAGTCTTTGTGGATTCACTTGCAATTTGAAATCCTCAAGTGGTGTGGTTTGTTTTGGAATGTCCCCTCTTTCTAGGTGCCATGCAAGCCACCTACTAAACTACATTATCTGCCACCTACTAAACCTGAAGTTTTCAAAGCCCTACAGAAAGGATTGATCTTTAGATAGATAAGTAGGTAGTGATACATTATTAAATCAGAACTTGCCTTAATCCATGAGAATGAATTTGCTCTAGTAATGTTGGTTTTTCAGGAACCAGTGGTGAGAAGAAACAAATTATGGGCATATAAATACATGACCAGCATCTTTCAGTCCTAGTCATTCACTATAAAATCAGTATCCTCAGTTCACAGAATCACAGAATTGATGAGGCTGGAAGGGACCACAGTGGATCATCTGGTCCAACTTCTCTGCTCAGCCAAGGCCTTCCTAGGGCACAGGATTGTGTCCTGATGGTTCTTGAATATCTCCAGTGAAGGAGACTCTATGGGCAGCCTGTTCCAGTGCTCAGTTACCTGCCCAGTGAACAAGTTCTCCCTACTCAGGGGTAACTTCCTGTGAGTTAGTTTCTGCCCTTTGTCTCTTGTCCTTTTTCAGCATCTCTGAGAAGACCCCAGCTCCATCCTCTTGCCATGGTCCTTCAGATACTGATAGACATTGATATATAAATAAGATTTGCTTAGTAAGTAAATGCCATACAAGCTGAAAGTGCTGGGGCATTGGTTCAGGGCACTGTCTTGGCTGACTGACGTTACAATCACAGTATGACATGAAGAGGCAGCACTTTTCACTGACCCAAAGCCTGAGTTTTAAAAATGCTTGCCAGGGTCCCTCTCTGCCACATGTCTGTCCATGTTAAGGACAGATGAAACTATCCTGCACTGGCATACATACAGGTATGCATTTTGGTATTTGTATTTAGATTCCTCTGGGACTGCTGCTTTTTTGTTTTCGTTTAATTCGCCTACATCTCTGCTCTGTGGGGCTCTGTGAAAAGTGGTTCTATTGTGTCTTTGGAAAAGATATGGTAATTCTGGAATGGTCCATGTACTATCACTGTATAATATCTCTAAATTTTTAATTGCTTTTATGCAAATCTTGGTATGATAGCTCCATTTGCATAAGTTGTTGTGCAAGATTGTCACTTCCAAAAAATGTGCAAAATCATGTGTTTTGATCATGCACTGGTCATGTTAGTAGCCTAAAACCAGGTGAAATTAGCTTTATCAAGTTAAATGCCAAACAATTTCAGCATAAACAATTGAAGAAGACAGAATATTTTAAGACTTAAAACATGTCCAGGGTCTTCAATGCTATGATCTCTCATTTCAATAAAATAACAGAGAAACGCTTTTCAACCAAGGTACCTTTTCCAGATTTCAACATCATCCATCAAGGAAGAATAAAACCTCACCAGAGATAGTTTAGAGAGGAGTATAGGAAAGTCAAATGTCTACAAACTCAGATCTATGGGCTAGAAAAAAGACTTTGGTAAAGAGATGGTTTAGTTTTTCAAAGAGGCAGAAACCTAGAACAGAGCTGAACAAAATGAGTGGTTGTTTCTATGTCTTTCCTTTGGGGATAAATGGATTGAATTTTACAGCAGAGGAAGTTAAAGTTAGACATGACTTCATATTGAAAGAGAGTAGATTTAGATCAGATATTAGGAAGGAAGAAATTCTTTACTCCGAGGGTGGAAGAGTTTACCCAGAAAAGTTGTGGATGCCCCACCTATGGAAGTGCTCAGTGCCAGGTTGGATGGGGCTCTGAGTAACATGGTCTAGTGAGAGCTGGGGGTTGGAACGAGATGATTTTTAAGGTCCTTTCCAACTCAAATCACTCTATGACTCTATGATACCAGCAGGAAAAGCTCCATTCTAACTCAGCATAATTTAACTCTGGAATGTACAGTTTTGGAGTCAGATAAGGTACCTGCCTGGCAGAGTGACATGGGTATGTATAGTTACTATTGAGCAGAGGCTGGGCTGGAGAACTAGTCTTCTGTTCTGGTTAATTCAGTCTTCTGAAACTTTTTCTAATGTATCACTTTACCTTAAGCCATCACTATTAAGTAGGTTGGTGTCAGCAAGGATGAAAATGTGAAGTACCTTGAAGTAGGTAAATTAAAAAGAGGAAACCTGTGTCATAAACTCTCTGTTGCAGATGATAGGGGACAGAGACCCAGGCTGACTGTGTGTAATTGAGATGTGTCAGCCCAAGGAAGCTTAAAAAGTGGCTGACATTTTTTTCTTTATTGGAAGCTGCACACAAGTTGATTTGTACCAAAGGCAACCTGACATTTGCAGAGACCTGCAGCACTCAAATTAATAGATTCTACTTGCAAGAAGGACTTCATCCAAGGCTTTCTCCATTTTAAAGTCTTGTTCAGTACATCTCTAAATCAGTTTTAAAAGTTTTTAATCTATTTTATGCAAAAGCCTGTTGTCAAATCCATTGCTGCAAGCAGCAACTCTTTTGTGACCAGAATGTTATGGGTAGATGATTAGCAAGATACTGAGCTTTGTTTGGATACAGGGCTGAAAATACCCACAAGTGCCTGCTCCTGTTGGACAGCATTCTGTTTAGTGTATGCTGCCTAAGTCTTTCACAGGGGAGGACTTGCCAGATAACACACTGCCCTCTGGTAAATTGTCATCGGGCTGGGCAGGAAACTGCATTTATATCAGTGCCTCCCAAATATCTGCTGTAAATGGGACAGACTTTGTCCCTTGAGAGATTTTATTAGAATCTTACAGGCTGTTTGTATGCCTCTTCTTTTCTTACAAACAGTACATGACTACAAAAATAGTGTATCTTTCTATACAGGTTTCTATACAGGTTTGTGGTTGATCTCCCCTCACTGTGCTTGTTTGGCATATCTGCTGCAGAGGTACTTACGCTGATCCAGTCACAGCTGCCTTCAGACAGAGGAATAAGCAGCAGAAGGAGGGGAACTTCTGAGAAACACACCTCCTCCTTTTGTTCAGCTGTTCCTGGTAGGAGTAATATTATTAATAATACACAAGTATGATGCAAGCAGACTTGTTTTTTAAAGGGAGCAAAGTGTTCCAGACCATTAGCTCATACTGTATTTTTGTTCTTAGCCTCATTCTCAGGAAAACTGAAGATCAGATGCTGAGGGGGAATCCTGAAGCAGGAGAAGGTAAAGAACCCCACCTCACTCTTTGCAAGGTTGGAAGGGACAGCAGGAGATTGTCTAGTCCTATCTCCTGTCCAAAGGAGGAGCAGCTACAGTAGGCTGATCTGAACCATGATCAGTTAGGTGGTACATATCTCCAAAGGTGCAGACTCCAAATGTCTCTGTGCAGTTTGCTCCATTATTTGATCAGCTTGACAATAAAGAAAACCCCTTTTTCTTATGTTTACATGGAATTTCTTGTATTTCAGTTTGTGCCCTTTGTGTCCTTTCATTAAGAGTTTGGTTTGCTTTGTTTTACACTCTCTTATCTGATACTTATACACTTTGATAAGATCCCCCCTGAGCCTTCCAGTTTTTGCTCTGTGAGCTCTCCACCTCTCTGAGTGTATCCAGGTAGCATCTTCATGAATTTTTGTTTCATTTTCTCCAGTGTGTCCGTGTCCCTTTTGTAGTAGTGAGCCCAGAACGGGACCTCCTGGTCCAGAGAGCTCACCTGTGCTGAGTAAAAGAGAAGAATCACCTCTCCCGACCTGCTGGTGATTGGCACAGGCACGTTCTTCCCCTCTGCCCCAGTACAGGGAAGATCTCTCCCGAGATTTCTTGGAGGAGGTGTTTGAATGGATTGCTGTGCACGTGCAGAGCTGAGCAGATGTGCAAGTACTCTGTATGTGCTTGTGATCTTGGTGAGTGATCCGGGAAAGTTTGAATCTGGAAATACTTGGTGTAGTTTAACTGAAAGGAAAACCTTTGTTGCTTAAATGATAAAGGATTGCTGAGGTGATCAGCTCTGTTGAAGGCACATTCAGCAGCTGTTTAGGGGATCATGATGACTAAAAGGCAGTTTCCTAACTGGGAAAACCTCTCAAGCAAGCTCAAGGTCCCACCAGAAGCTAGCAGCGTGTGCTGGCCAGTCATGGAGGGGAACAGGAGTAAGGATAGCCACCCTACTCCAGAAAGGGCAGCCCTTGGGACGACCAGGACAACAGTAGCCTCCTTTTTTTTATCATGAGCTGAGTCTTTGTGCTTTCATCTTGGTGTCTGAAATATTAACAGGGCCATCCATGTTAATGTAATTACTGAGCCCTGACACATCAGAACAAACCAATCCCCCCATGACAGTGCTCCTGCTCTCCACTGCTGGGTGGTGAGTAGCTGAAACAGGGTCTGGTGGATGCATGTTGAGAATCTTGTCTGAAGTGAAGCATCACCAGCATTTCTGTGATAAGCACCTTTCTTTGGTGTCTAGTCTGTAATTTTGTATTCTGGAGAGCAGCAAGTGCTTGGAGGGCAGATGGGAAGTAGAGGGAGGGTGGAAAACCTGGGACCTGGGAAACTTCATTCTAGGCAAGGGTCCTTTCTGCCATGTTTTGCTCATTACTGAGCCCTGGTTCAGCTATGGTCTTGCTGAGGACTAAACATTCCTGTTCTCCAGAAGACAGGAAAGAGACAAGCTTTGAGTACTCCTATCCACTGTAAACTCAGCCTAGGAAGTACTGCAAAGTGGGAAGTGTGCTCTCCAGTTGTGACCACAGAGAGATAAAACAGAGTGCTCTTTACTTTCTCCAGAGTCTTAGGCCTTGTGGCTGGTGTGTGAGATGATGAACCAAAGCTTTGATGTTCTCATTCTCTTCCACATGTCATCAAAGATGTAGATGTTCTTCATGGCAGTCTTTTGCTGGGACTAATCATTATGGGTTGGAAGGCAAACTTTAGAAGTGCTTTGGATGTTGATAATCAGACTTTTAGTCTGAAATTACTCTGAGAGCAGTAAAAGAGTGAGAGCTGACTCCTGTTAAAGCAGCTTGAAAACCTTGAAAAGAAACCATCTGAATCTTTGTATAAATCTCTTGGCTGAGAGTATGCTTGAGGTACCTTCCTTACTTATTGACCTTCCTTCTGTGAAAAAGTAGAGGTATTTTGATTCCAATAACTTACTATTTACTTGAAAAGATATGGGTTTTTTGTAGTACATGGTCAATCAAACTCACTGGCAGACCAATCATCTCATGACACTTAAATTGTTCTCCTTTCATTATGAAAATAAAGAACTCTGTGCAAAATCTCCTGCTATAAGGAAGGGTACATACAGGTAATTATAGGATGCTTTTGGTGTTAAAAAAAAAAAGGAAATTAAATGACTAATACATTTTGCTGGTAGAACTGACAGCTGTAACAAACCTGCTTCTCTCGTCAGCTGTAAGCTTTTATCCCTGCCTTGTACTAATGAATAAATCATCTTATTACATAAAATTACATTCTAATTGCTCCTGTGTCAGTCTATTTCAAGTTAGACCTAGGCAGTAAGGTTCCCTTGGTGCTGGGTTTTCCCTTTCTGCGTGATTGCTGAGCAGTCACATTTATAATGCCTAGGAATGGTCTTGGAGAAGAAAAAATGGGAGAAGGCAGGAGACAAAGGGATAGGAGGACAAGAGTGGGTAAAAAAGGGACAAGGCATGCTGTAGGAGACATGAGAAAAACCTGAAGGAGCTGTTGAATGCAAGAGCCAAATGAAAAATAGTTAGAAAAGCTAGTGGGATGTGAGTGGGAAGAGAGGGAAGATGAGTCAAAACTACGGCAAACCTTTTTGTGTTATGCCTTGCGTGGAGCAGCTTGTGGGAGCTCTTGGTGTTGGCTAAACAGCCATGGCCATTTGTAAGACAGGAGCTTTTCCTCAAGCTCTGACAAGTTGTTATTGTCTAAGTCCTCCCTTTCCTCTTAAAATGTTACGTGGGAAATATTAATTAGTCATTTAATATTGCAGTGAAGAGAGTATTCTTCCACCTCTCCCCGTCTTCAAGTGAAGTGATTGATTCTCAGATAAGAGAAAAAGGCAATTTCAGTAGGCTTTCTGTAATAAAGAAAGTGTTTTCAAATTAATTGTAACTAAATGACTTGGAATTCGTCCTTCAACTGCCAACAGGCGGCATCAACTCTCATATATCGATTTTGTTTAGGTTGATTAGAAAAAGGACCAAGTGCAAGTAAGGCTCCCTTGAACAAAAGCAACTGCACCTGTGTAGAAATCATACAACTTTAATTAATTAGGTTTAATAATTGATTTAACTGAGACTTCCTCTTGTAGATCATGCATTTGGAAATGATTTAGGTGCAGCTAATTTAGGTGCAGCTCCTAAATTACTGATGTAATTATTTGCCAAATGGAAAAAGTAGGACTTCTAGTTGGTTTAAGATGTGCTAAAATTACATAAAGAATTTTTGCTTTTGTTTCTTTTCATAATGTGAGATTATCTTGCTTACCTCATCTTCTATGAAAGATTAGAGTACTAATAGGATCATACATTATAAACAAATGAATTTGATTAACTGAGGCAGGGCAGTTCTTTTTTCTAGGACTGTTTACAGTCTCTTTTGTAGGTTGTCTATAAAATAGATTTATCTTAAAATCTTGGCAAATGGAAGAAAATCTGTCAAAGTTAAACTTGCAGAACCCTATTTCCTACCTGATATTTCTGGGTTGTATTGTAATAAAGATGTAACATTTTTGACCCATCTAATTTTTTAACAAATGTGTTAAACAAAAAGAAGACTTACATCAAGCAAAACTAACAATTTATTCTGCCTTTCCAGTGCATTAAAAAAAAAAAAGAAAAAGAGAATCATAACCCTTGCCTTTTTTGTTTTCTGAGTCTTTGTCTTAGAGGACCCATATACTGTAATTTGTTCCAAGAAAGGATCCCTTTGTAGAGTCTGTACAAAGAGTGTGTGGGATCCTTGTTTTTATTTCAAATTTGAGTGTTGAGACAAACTGGACATCATTTGGTTTTGTTGGGAAAAATTGAATAGGGAATTCTGTGTCTTTACAGCACCATGAGGCAAGAATGACCCAAACAGATAAATTGAGATAATTCCAATCCTTGTTTGCTTTTGCTGTATGAGTGCAGACAAACTGGGTTTGGTATAGACCTAAAGGCAAAGGTTTGTTACAGTTCCAAACTCAAATGTTGTATCATGTTTTCCCCTTCAGTTTATTTGCCACCTAGGACATCATATTGAGGGACCATTGTGATTTCTGGGCATTGCTGTCAAGGTTTGCTTTTGATTAAAGAGTCTTTCAAATAAAGTGGTTTTTATTTTTGCTTCTGTTCCCCTTTGCCAGTTTTCTCCCTCCTGGTACTTGAGGTACCTTCTGCTACCCATTGCCATGATGTGTTTAACTCTTCCAGGTGACAGGACTGCTTGGTATCTCTTCTGAGGCTGGGAGATTTCCAGGGAGAGGTTAAAACTGTTCACTTATGAGAGCATTTAATGCCACTACCCATCCATCTTCTGGCTGCTGTGTGCAGGTGGAGTTAAGAACTCATAAGCATTGACTTCACACACAGTCCTCTTGGAGTTTAAGCAGGTGGACTTCACAAATGGGCATTAATTGCCATGGGGAATGCAGCTGGTGCCCTGAAATGGTGCTGGTGAGAGGTCCTGCTAACAAATGACGACAGAGGGATAGGCTACGATGCTACAGTATGCTGATTCTGACCTGTTACTTGGGGTCTTTGGCCAAAACCAACTGAGCAACGTGTAACTGATCAGCAATGGATATGTAAAATCTCTAAAAGGATGAGAAAAAAATATTTGGATTGATAATAGCTGCCAAGAGAGAAGAAGAACAGAGAAATGGGATAAACGAATTGTGAAAGAAGAATATGCACAAAAGAGTGAGAATTAATTCAATTAGTAAGAAAGGCTGGATGGCCAGTGTAGATCTGTTTGGATTCTCATGAGGCAGTACCAAAGGAACTGAGCTAAATGAGAGAAGAGCATTTATGGTAGACTGTAAGAAAAAAATGTATAGAAGCTGTTTTGAAGGAATTCAGATGGTCAGACATGAGATGGTTTGATTGGACTGTGGTACTGAAGAAACCTCTCTGAGCAGGATGACTTCTCCAGGTTCTGAAAGAAGGGGCAGCAGGCACTGGTCATGCATGGGTAGAATCAGCAGAGAGAGGATGCTGAAGGTCTGCAGATCCTGAATGTCACATGAAGCACCATAAAAATAGGGGTGGAGATGTGCTGTGGGCAAAGAGAGAAGTGGTACAAAGGCTGTAAAATTAATCTTCGGAATAATGTACAATATCTAATGAGAACCGTGTCTGAGCACTACATCATCAAGCACAAAACTGCTGGGATGTCTAAAGGATTGTGGTCACTTTTTCCATGTGAAAAGAAGCTGAACTGAATGCAGAATATAGGGAAGAAGAGAAATCTCAGACTATAAGGCATGTATGTGAAGACAGACAGGTGAATACCATCTTTATGGTGTTTGTCAGTAAAAGCCTTGCCATGACTTCAGGAGAACAGGATTTGCTTATAGGTGAGGAAGAAGCAATTACTTTGAGACAGAACCAAACATAATTTTTATTTTCCAAGGAAAAAAAAAATCCAAGATTCTTCTATCTTTCATGGTTTTGCCAGTTTCTTCAAGTGGGTAAATCTTATTTAGCTGAAGGAGCTGATTCACACATCACCCATAAGTAAGAAAAGCTGCTCTGCTGAACTTGTAGCACAAGTAATGCCGATCACCTGGGTTAGGTCTGCCCTCCACATTTTCTGCTGTTTTCCAAAGGGTGTCTTAGATGTTTGAGATTTACTTGCAGAGTTCCTTAGTAACCTTCAGGCTCTGGAGATTTTTTTGTGGTTGTCCTGTGTACTTGATTGAAGGTCAGATCTGAGCGAGGGCCCTTATTGATTTCAAAAGTGCTAAGTAGAGATTGTAAGTGTTTCTACCCTCTGTACTAATGCTTTTCCCATTTCCAGTCGATGGAAGCACGTGCCCAGGCTGCAGTGTGAACAGACACATCTAATCTTGGGCTGTCCCAGCAGGGCTGAGGCAACACAGAGCTGAGAGCAACATTGAGACTTTGGTGATTATTGAACAGAAGGTGGCTTGAGGTGTGTGGAGTCTGCTGCCACGATAACATAAATGAGGGGAAAACCCAGAATGAAGCAGTTAATGAAATGGAAAAAAAATAGCAATGGGAACAGAGATGAATTGGTAAGGCTTTGTTTAAACACCTCCAAGAAACAAACTGCTGGGTCCAGTGTCAGTGGGGTGTGAATTAAGTAGACTGAGTGGGAAGTTAATAACAGAGGAGAGTGGTGTTGCTGAGAAGAGCTTAGTGTGCTCTTTGTCTTACGATTCATTGGAAGGACCACAGGATTACTTTCTCTGGAGATGTTTTTTCTTAGAAAAGGAGCTGTAAAGCTCTATGAATGCCAGATCAGGTACACCAATAGTTGCTGCCATTAAGTAAAGGCTAGTGTGTAGTCAGATCACCAGAGTTCTGCTAATACAATCAGCCAAAACAAGCAGCTTAATTAATGGTCTGTGCATTTTAGTTACATACACTGAAAGCTCTATTAAATATAAAATTTGCAAATCTGTTTTTATTAAGAGTCCCCAGCTCATTAAATGTGCAATACCCCAGGAGATGCTTTTTGTCCAGGTCACCTGTGTAACAGGCTGGCACACAGAGAAACTGCTGTTACAGAGCAGCAGCTGCTGGGGTGTGAGTGAAGTGTGTCCTTTGAACCTTCTGGGAGAAAACAGTCTACTGTTGAAATCTGAACTGGGGGTTGCAAACTAATAAATGAATATTAAAAGGTTTTTGGGGCAGGGCTGTAAGGGATAGTTACAGGGCTGATGGATGTGGTAAGTATCGCCATTTGTTTCACTTTCTTTGGATGCTGTGATAGTCACATTTTGTTCTCCAAAGCGTAGCCACAGTCTGTGTGTCAAAACTGAGCATATAATCATAATGCAATGCTTCACTGTTTTATTATCTCATGTTTTTCTCTTTGCTCTCTGCTGCTGCTGCTTTATGGATTTTCATATTCTCTCTTTTTGGCCTGTGAAGACAAGTACATGCAAAGACAGGAGCCTACATCAGCAACAGTACCTTTGTAAGTAATTTCATCACCCCAGACAGCACTGGCCTCATACTGCTTTAGAAGCTCTACACATGCAATGGCTTTTGTGTCTCACAGGGGCCAGTGAGGACCAGCCTGTCATCCTGCACAGGCAGAAAGAAGTGGTCTGGACAAGAGGACACCCCAAGAGCATCACAAGTCCCCTGACCTTCCTGCAGATAATCAGGGCCCATCCCAAACAAGCAGCTGCAGGGTCCTTTGGATGTGTGCCCATGTGGCACATGCTGGCTTGCATCCCAGTGCAAGCTCATGAACGTGGTCTCTGATGCCCTTTTACAGTCTCTGTTGCTTGTGGATGCTGGAGTGTGAAAGTGAAGGACAGAGGGGATGTATGCTCAGAGCAGTGGGGCAGGTGAGGATGGGGCGAGATGGGAGTGTGACAGCACAGAGAGGAGAGGTATATAAATAGGAAGAAAGATGGCAAGTAAATGTCATTCATTGCCTTCCTTTCAGGTTTTCCTCATTCTCACCTTTCTGAGTCTTAGAAGAACAATGTAGTTTTAGTTTGTTTCATCAACTCAAAAAAAAAAAAAACAAAAAAAACTCAAGGATGAGGCAAAACAATTGAGCCCAAGTCAACACTAGGAGCTGGAATCCCGCCCATGGATTGATGGAGATATCTGTTGTGAGGTCAGCCATCTCACCTAGAGAAGTCCCATGACTGATGTGCTGGTCTTTCTGAAATAGTATGTAGATGTGCATTTTTGTTTCTAAAGCCAAATTGAAGTCAAGGCTCTCCTTTCCCCTTCCGTTCCTGTCCTTGGATGGGCATGCCTGTCCTATATGCTTCATAAACATTGTTTGTATATGTGCCTTGACAGCCATTTTAATGCTTTCTTCTTTCTGATTTTAGTAACACAAGCTGAGTTAGTTGTGTTTCATCCCATCCTGGCATATTTGAGACTTGGCACTCTCCTACATCTAGCTGTGTCCCCTGTCTTTTTTTGCTTTGCATTAGTACCTTTTCTTTTTCTGCCTTAATAACCTATTCACATGTTGACATAGCATCCAAGCAAGTGTGCCCTACTGTTCCCCAGTAAGAGGCAGTGTAATTAATTTCAAAGACCTTCCACTGAAAGAAACCTTTGCCTTCCTCTGAACAAGGAGAGCTGTTCAATTACACTGGAAAGCTGCATGTGGGCCCAGGCAGAGACACCCCCCCACACACCCCTCCCAGCACTTTCTGAAGGACTGCTATATTGTCATCTGACAGAGTCACTCATTTCCACATAATTGGCTTTTTAAAGGGCATCTATAGGACCCAAATAACTCCTGGCATATTGTTTATACCATTGGCCTGCCAGGTTAGGAAAGGTTAGACTTAATTGCCTCATTTATGGCTAATGCATTCCAGTTTTGCTGTTGCTTTTTCTCCGAGGATAATTGCTCAGACCTGTATTTTTGTTTCTGAAATCTTGATGAATAAAAACAAAGGTCCTGCTTTGTGAATTGAGATGTTGCTTTTATTGGGAGAGACAGAGGTCACATAAAATTCTTACGTTTAGGAAGTGACCACATCCGTGGGTGAGAGGCTGTCCGGGTGAGCTTTGCTCTGCCCTGTGACAGCTCAGATTTCCCACTGTGCTCCATCGTCAAACCTCTTTGTGCGGTGTAGCTTATTGCAACAGAAAGCAATTTCCAGGCAAATTGTGTCCAGCACTGCTCTTCTCAGTCCTGTCCCCAGAGCAGATGCCCTGTGGGTACAGGGGTGGCGTAAGGGACGCTCTGCGAGCGCAGCTCTCCTCCTCACAGCCTGTCCTGGTGCTGCACAGGAACAGACACAGAGCACCTTCTGAGACAGTCTGGGGTGTAAACACAGCTCTGCTCTTGTGTGTTCTGTGGAATTAATCCTGATGTTTCTACAAACATTTTGTATGTATCCCGTGCATCTCCAGAAATTTTACTGGTGAGGATGGAGTGAACTTCTGGCAGCGCACGCTTCAGTTTCCTGGCAGTAGCCATTCTCCTTTCCAGCCCCAGGTGATGTTTCTCTTTTGCTAGGAGTAAAACAAGAGCAGCAGACTTCAGTGCTCTGTTGCTGTTTTGTAAATCCAACACTACACACAGTTGTGGGGTTTGTTTATTTTATGGTCAGGGTAGTTCTGGCAGCAGGTTTTGAGTGAGCAGCTCTTAGAAAACTAAGTCATGGCTGTCAGGAGACCACTCCAGCTATCAGTACTTCTGAAGTATTACTCAGAAGTAACCTTCTGAGGTTACTGAGGGCCAAAAATGGACAGCCAGGGGAAGACCCTTCTGTCTCTGGCACCCCAGGGCACCTTGAAGCTGCGAGCAGGGGCATGGGGTGTAGGTTAGGTGTCCGATCATCGTGGGCTTCACATGCTCAGAGCTCTGCCTGCAACTTCACACCAATGACAGTGACACCAAGTTGTCATATTTGTCATCCTTCACAGCTTGGTTTGTAAGGCTTCCCTGGATTGATTCCCATTTGATTAAATCACATCCTTTACATAAAGAGCTGATCTTGATTGACAGCCTTCCTCATAAAAATGACTCCAATCTTTCTGTGCACATGGTGAGAGAGGATCATAAATTTGCTGTAAATGCTTTAAAAGGTGAGAGAGCTGAGTGTCAGCTGGTGCTCAGCCTTGCCAAATCTGTGCATAAGGAGGAGAGCACTGGGTCTGAAGATTGGCAGTTAGCTTGTAGTAGTGAGGAAACTGATTCAGGGCATCACCATCACAATACATTTTTGGGAGTGTGTGTGTTGCACAAGATTGAAAGTGAAAGTAATTAAGGAGACAACTCACTGTTGGATGTGATGGATCTACCACTGTTAGAGGCAGGGTTGGATGTCTTTATAATATGTGTCTTGTACTTCTGACAGAAGCAATTAGTTTAGTGCTGGAGCTTCTGTTGTGAACATCTTCAGAGAAGTGTTCTTGGGGATAAATCCCTGAGGAAGGGTCTCAGAAGTTCAGTTGTAATCACTGGTAGCATATATAGGTAGAAAGGAGAGATGAATATACAAAGATTGGTCACAAATGCTAGTGAACATTGGATTTCATTTGCAGAAATTTTTAAAAATGTTGCTTACTCCCCTGGGCCAACTCTACACTCTGTTTCCTTCAAATCACCTGCCTTCCAGAGGAGAGCATAACAAAGCTTATAAACAAAAGGTTGTTTTTGCTGTGAAAGTGAAGGTGGTTGTACCTCCCTTTAAGCATGTAGTTGTCAGTCTCATCATGAAGATTGTTTTGTTCATAACATTGGAATAGAAATTTTATGCTTCCGGGAAAGAAATGTGAAGCTGACTACAAATGGTTGTTTAAAAAGAAGCTCCTTTTTTTGACACTTAAGAGCAGGTTTTAAGCAGTAAAACAGATTATGCTTTTATTCTTGTTTCATGGAACTAGCAAAGAACTTTTTAGTGTAGTTTGTCCTGGAGGCTTTGATCTAATGCAAGGTAACAACCAAACTCTCAAAATGGCTTTTGATGCTGCCCTGAATGAGGGAAAATTCTAATCCTGCTCTCAGGATGGCTGGTTAAAGGTGATGTGTCCTGGAAGTCAGGAGTTAATGTGAATCCTGCTTTCCCCAGGGTGTGCCTTTGTGGGTAACCTTTGTTTGCACAGCCTGTTTGCTCCACCGTGGTGCTCAGCCCTGGGCTCATGCACCCTGCGGGGCTGCCTGTTTCCAGACAGCCGAAATAAACCCTGAAGGTCAGAGATGTGCTCTGCCAAGGTGCCATCCCAGCAAGTCTGAGCACACATCAGCAAAGGCCACACAGGGAAAACGCCAGTTCAATAAAACCATGTTGCTGGCAGGACCTCGGTAATTAAACACCTGCATGCAGTGATTGCAGGACTAATTACTGCAGTCAGAGCAGCCTCTCAGATGCAGTTGTTTCCAATCAGTGCCTCAGCCTTAGCAGATGTTTTGAGGAAAACAGCTCAAAACTCCACCTTCACCCACCTCTGGCTTTGCATTAATGAAACTTTAAGCTTGCTTTTATCTTGCTCTTTATGTCCTTCTCTCCAGTGCCTAATCTCAGAAATGTTGTTTGACTTTGGATGCCAAAACCTACATACTGAGGATAAAATGAAAGCCAGGAGATCCTAAAATTGTATACAATATTTGTCTTGTTCTTACTGAGCTCAAAACTGTGAAACTTATACTGCTAAAGATTTTAAAATGGAGAAAAAAGAATTACAGGTGCTATAACTTCTAGCCAGGTAGTAAAGGGAAAATATTTAGAAGCAAATGTTACATTTCTGTGTTATTATTCTTGAAATCATGTCTCTGAATTCAGTGCTCATACAAGTAAGTGATCAGGCATTGAGGATCTTTGGTTTCCATCAGGCTGTATGACTTTGGAAAAATATGTTTTCTGTGTTTCTGGGAACACTGATCAATACAGGACTGCTCTGGAGAGGACTGGAGAGGTTTAATTCTGTATACGTCCACTTAGATGACCCACATGGGTGTCCTCCAGAGAATTACCAGTACTGATTATCCAGTTTTCCTTGATCTTAAAGTAGTTAGACACCTTCTCAGTTTTGAATGAGAAACAGCAGCACTATTTGAATTTGCTGTAGGAACACCACTGCTAAAATTCATGCTGAGAATAAAGCAGAAAAACCTGGGGGCATTACTTGAGGGGAAGAAATGAAAAGTAGGGCAAAGCAAATAATAGAACCTCAAAGACTAGAACCTTTGAGAAACTTCTGCAGTCATACTTCATTTGGATTTTCTTGAGAGAAATTGTCTACAGCTAGAAAACAGAGAGAACCTTTTTTGTTTGTCTGTTTGTTTGAATATTACCAAATCTAAACTCTGTTTTGCCTGTGGAGACACAAACAGACCATTCTTCCCTGAGCATTTTCATACTTCTGAGAAATGACCAGTCCTCAGAGGTTCAGAATTTTGTGGCCAGACTTTATCTCCAGTCCTACAAGGGCGCTCAAAGTGATCAGAATAATAATTGATTTGTAGCTACATTTTAATGTTTTAATCACATGCCAATTAATATTTCTTTTTTATTTCATTTCACAGACTAACAATTATTTCTTTTTATTTCTTTCCACAATGCTGCTTGAAATGCCTCCAAATGTTGCCTAATACTGAAAACCAGAGTGAAATTAAGCTCCCTATGTGATATTTTATATAACCAAGAAAATTCTGTCATAAACATGTCCAATTCTCTAAGATACAGAGCAGTGCTTGCAGCAGTCTCTTCCATCTCAATCTTGTTCTTCAGATTTAGAGATTTTTCTTTCCTATGGTGTAGAATATATGATCACATCAAGATGAGGGGGTTTCCTATCTAGTAGATGCTAAATATAGAAGGAGCATTACCAAGTTTCACCTAAGGAAGCCCAGATGCCTTCAAAAGACTCACTGGAGCTCAGCAATCCTTGTGACAGTACAAGGGGATTTATTCCAGGTATGGATGATAAATGTAATTTGCAGAATAAGGCATCTGGTTTTAGTGTGGGAATACACATTTTTGGTTTCTCTACCTTGTGCACTTCGGGACCATTTAAATATATGAAAATTAAATCTTTGCATGTTCTCTACTGCAGTGCCAATAAATTTGCATTTTTTTGAAAAGACATTTCCTCTCCTTTCTGACATTGCAGATTTACCAGCCCATTCTGTGTTTCGGCTGTCTGCAAGTCTGGATTTCTCCCAGTTACACAGCAGGTTTTGAAACCAGCAAGGACGTTCTCTGCAAATAATTCCATTCTTCATTCAAACTCATTTCTTTCTTGGAATGCTTTATATAGTAAAACCTCATGCTTTCCCAGGGTTTCCAGTGCCTCACAAGTGGCAGATTTCAGAAATGAGTGCTCTGGTATGTGCCGAATCGCCCAGAGCAGGTGTTGGCAGTCAGCTGGTGCAGAAGCTGGACGTGTGGTGCAGCCTCCTCCAGCCTCCCATTGTACTGGGTGACCATGGCAGGGGTGACTCTTGTGAGAAGGGACCAAGGTCTGCCCACGCACGATGTGACTGCCTCCAGTGGACCCATGGCAGGTCACAGCACCATCAGCCAAACTGGTGGTGCCTTGGGGAAGATGTGCTCAAGAAAGGGCAGGAAATACTGGACAGGCAGAGGAGGAGGGGAAAAACAGTGAGAAAACAACTGGGTTCACAAACAAGATGCTCCAGCTGCCAGAAGAGATACCACTGCCTGATGAGAGACCACCCCAGTGCAGACTTCCTTGACAAGGACTGTAGCCAATGGAAAGCCATGCCAGAGCAGAGGGAAGATGTCAGGAGGAGGGAGTAGCAGATAGGAACTGCTGTGTGCTGATCCTAATTGTCCATCCTCATCTACACCCAAACCTCCTGGTGCTGGTAGAGGAGGCAGGAGGGAAGGAATGCAGTTGGTTGTGGTAAAGGCAGGGGAAGGAAAGGTATTGTTTCAGCCTTTGTCTTTTTGTTTCCTGCCAAGCTAATCTGTAGACAATAAATTAAGTTAATTTTCACCAGGCTGAGTGTAACAGGAAGCAATGTCCCTGTTTTTATTTCACTCCATAAGCTTTTTATTTCTGTTATTGCTATTTACTCCCCTGTTAAATAAGTTCAGTTGTGCAGACAAGAACAAGCTGGGAGGTGTGAACTTCTCAGGGAGAGAAGGAGCAGCTGGTAGGAGTTTGGCTGATTGTCAAAGCTGGCCCACCACACTTATTCATGAAGACTGATCTCTTCAGTTCTGGAAAGCCTGGAGTTTCAATGCAGCTCACGGTCCAAAGGACATTACCTAGGGAAACCCATAAGCTTACCTCTACCTTACTCTGTGACAATATTACAGCTGTTTGCAGCAGAAGTTCCTGCCATAGTGATGCAATGGCTGATTTTGCAGTTATATTTGTAGGAAAAAGTTTTTTGGTGTCTTTTGAGGTATTAGGACCACAGATCCCTTAATGGCAATGAAAATGCTGATTCAGGTGATGGAATTGATGGAGACCTATTTATAAAGATGTGGACTGGGCCTGTGTCATGCCCCTGTGATCCAGGTTTTACAAAGAAGATGAAGTCACAATGTTGCCCCAGGTGATGAGGTGGTTGCAATGTTTGATTGCTGCAATTTGGGGGTGGGCCAAGAGAAGAGGAGGACTCTTCAAGTAGATTTCCAGTGTACATCAAATTGATTCTTCTGAAAGATGTTGCAGCAGCCCTCTTGTTAGAGGGTAGAAATGAGCTGAGACACAGACTTCTTGTTAATCACAGCATGAAGAGGGTCCTGGTTTATTCCTCTTTACAGCTCAGCCATCCTGACTCCAACCATTCACTGACTCTGGCTGCAGTAAGCTCCTACTGCAGATTTCCCTTGCAGCCTCTGCTGGTTATTTCCTGCTAAACTATGACTGCCTGTGTTGGTTTTCACACTCTGACTGCAGGCTTTCACCCAGCTAGACTGTGACTGCAGGTTCCAACAACAGGCTCAAACTGCAGACCCAGACTGACCTCACAGCAGTGATTCTCTCCTCGGGATCTCCTCCCACTCATGAACCTCCCCTCACCAGTTAACCCATTTCATTTTATCACACTTGTCTTTACTGGCAAGGCTCTATTGGGTAATAAACACAGCTGTTACTTATCAGGGACAAGGTCACCTGTATTCCCTTCTAGATGTAAGATTTCTTAATTGATAGCCCATTTTAAACCCCATGTATGTGTATAGACCTACACTATGCACACAGGGTACATATTTAACAGAAAGGGCTAACAGCCACTGTGTCACACAATATAACATAAAAACTGTAAATCTACACAGCCCTTGGAAAGTGAGGAGGCGTCTCAACATGAATTTATGGTCTTTGAAGCAGAAATTGTTTGTCTGTCACTGGTGCCTCATAGCAGCCCAGCCTATATAGTCATAATCTTCGTGACTGGAGAGAAAAATCCATGAGTGACTTTGGTAAATGTTAAAGTTGCTTCTAGAGCAGTATCTTTGTATTGCCATCCTCAAAAATTAATCTGGGTAGCTTTAGTAGCACAATGTCTCTTTATGGCCATTGCTAAGAAAAAGAAAGATCATTTTATGGATATAAAGATTAAACTTAGGCTGTTTGTTATTAGCGAAAAGCATAAGATTTGATACATTGGGGAGATTGTATTCTGCTTGCAATTAGGTGAATTTTAAATCTAGAGCTTATAAATTGTACAGATATGCCATTATTTAACATCCATTATTCTAGTTATCTCTTTTTAGTGGTTTTGCCTGTTTCAGTTGCCAAATTGGAACAGTAACATGCAGAAATGTTTTTCTCCAAAGGCACAACCAATCTTGTTCAACTGTTCAGACTTTTGTCCCCTAAATGGCACTAACAGTCTTTGTTCAGGATTTATCACTGCAGAATGCCAAATAAAGGGAGTTAATAAACTATCAGATATTGCATAATTCATATTCTTCAATATTATATTGCTTGTTTAATAGTAATATTTTCTCATTCTTGTCTTTTCTAATTCATGTGTCCCTACCTGGAGTCATACCTCAAGAAATACAAAAACGATTATTCATTTAGGGTTTAGCAAAATTAGGTGCCTAAGTCCTAAAGGGTAACTTTCAGATGTTTCCAAGCCTCCTTTGGGACCCAAATGATGATTGTGTTTGTGGGTTATAGAATTTCTGTCATATCTGTCAGTTGCTATGCCTACAAGACAGCAGCTGGTACCTAAAAGTTCTGGAAATAGTGGTCGATGACACTCTTGCCCAAACAATTGGGTAAAAGAGGGTGAGTGACATTCTGTCCTCATGTGTGGGGAGCTGGTTGGTGGTTATGAAATTCATCTGTGGGAAATGACAGACTGGGCATGAGCCAGCCAGACATTGCCTTCTCAGCATCTTGCTCTAATGATGCTGCAGTGGTAACAGCTCTTTCCTTCTCTGCAAAAACACTGTGGGTTTCTTTCACTCATGAGAACAAGCATAGCTCTGGTCCAAAAATGTAGCTTCTGACAAAATGTGTCTAAAAATCTTTCTCCTCCTCAACATCTGCAAAACTCCAGTAGCTTTAGGAGTGTGGATGTGTGGCTTTGCATCCTCTTTGATGCCAGGTATGCAGAAGTCCTGCCTGCAGGTGCTCTGGCAGAGATTTTACCAAACAAAGGATGGGGGCTGCTGCTGCTCCCAGGCAATGTCTGAAATGGCTCCTGCTCTGTTTTAGAAATAATCTGTTGTAGGCTAGAACACCTGTAAATCCCAAACTGATACAGGTATTTAAGCTGTAGGAAAGACTGGGCCTGAAAACAGAGTTTCCTTGCTGTGTAGCGTGTATGTGACACACAAAAGCTCTGAGTGCTGCTCCGAAGGTAGTTCTGGTCTGGCAGCCTTTTTTCTGTAACTCAGAACTACAGATCCCTCTGCAGGTGTCTGAGAGGAGGTTCCACATCACAGAATCACTGAGTGGTAGATGTTGTGAGGGAGATAACCTCTGAAGATTATCTGGTCCCACTTAAGCAGGTCCAAATGACAGCAGTTGCTGCAGAGTATGTTCAGATGGCTTTTGAATATCTCCAAGAAGGGGAATGCCACAACCTTCCTCACTTGCAACTCTTCTGAAAAGAGCCCTTTTTTCAATGAACAGCGATAGAGTGGAGTACAGCAAAAATGGCAATATCTGAAAAGAGCTGATCATCGTGAGAAAAAACACATTTCCTACCAAGGCTGAGACCTGACAAAGCACCCACAGGGTAAATTTGGTGAATGGAGAAATGGCTGACAGAGGTGCTTCTTGTCTGCCTGCATTCAGGTTCCCAACCCAGAAAGATGCTTGGCACACCAGATTCCCATTGACATGCAACTTGCATGAGCATGAAGTTGTGTTGTCACCTTTGAGAACGAGGTCTCCGGTTGGTTGCAAACATTTTGTGTCAAATTTTGCCTTTGGGTAAAATCTGGTAAAAAATAAATCAGGATCAAAAGAGCTAGTTATTCACTTTTCCTTTTAAAGTGTGGTAATGATTAACAGCAACAGACTGTTTTACTCCTTTTTAGAAATTGTTTCTACTCTCTTTGCCTTGATCCACTCTGAAGGACCTTCTTGCATTTTCAACTGTGAAAGGCCAGAGAGCAGATGCTGTCAGCTCTGAAGGCTGTTGTTCTTGCATATGAATGTATTTTGAAAAACTTGTGGTTGCTATTAGCCTCAAACCACTGGGGTTGTTTGGTTTTGATTTTTTTTTTCCTTGACATTTTCTATAAATCTATTAGTACATTTTTCTCTTACATTTTAGGTCTGCATGACAGCTGTTTGATGTATGTATAATAGTTTCTCTCCCTCCCAGCAAGGGCCTAGTGACAGATTCTGTCTAGGATTTAGTTCGTTGGAAATGCTATTACCATATAAGATATTGACAGCTATCAAAAATCCCCTGTAGAGCTAAATCTGTATGCTGCATACCCTAGGACAATCTCTTGGTCCACTGTGTACTTCTGTGAGTGCTGTGGACAAACAGGTGTAGATTACAAGCTGTGGTAATAAAGGGTCATAAATCATATCATTAAGAAAATGGATCCCTTCAGATACAGACTCTGATATCCAGATGTAATCGTGATTTACTGCTTTCCCAGACTCTGCAAGAAAGAGGTGCTCAAAAAGGATCAAGGTTTCCACAAATAGGCTATTGCTAGCTTTAAAAAATCACCCTCTTCCATTGTTAAAACAAGCTGTATTTCTTGTCTACTTTAGCAAAAATGAGTTGGGTTGTTTGGTTTAAGTGATGGTGGCACTTGAAACTCTTCAGCAAATGAGAATAAATCTAACGCTGATAGCTGGCTGCTTGATGACTCAAGAGAAATCTTGTTTATTGGACCGTAACACAAAACTTTGAAGAAACAAAAAATATAGAGTTGTGGCTTATTTTAACCCACTCTCAGTGATTCACCAGCAGAGTTGGGATTTAGTGACTTTCATGTCAGAAATCAAATAAGAGGCAAACCCTCCCTTACTGGGTGGCTGGCTACTTCATTCCCTGTTTTACTAAACTATTTTAAATTCAAGTTTATTTTCTCTAAAGCATGTTAAGACTGAATCATTAATTTTAAAACTCACTCATCAACTCATGCTTTGTTCTATTTTCAAATGGAAAAAATAGCTCAAGCTTTGATAATTATTCTCTGATTGTTTTTATTTTCTGAAATTGGAAAGTGTATTTTTTCCTCTGGCTTTTTTGTTTGAATAATCTGCTATACATACCTTGCTGACCTTACCATGTGCAGATCTTAAAGCCTTGAAATGTGATAAAAATATAATCTTAAACTTCATTTGCAGTTCTCTACCTATTGCTTTCACATAAGTATTAAAACACACTTATTCCCTCCAGGCCTCCATAATTCTACTTAGATGGTACCTACTGACAAAGTGCCTATATTCCTATAGTGTCTGTTTCTTAGACCTTTCCTTCCTTGGAGTGGACTTCCTGCCATTTAACACACCTCCAGAGTTGTTCCCTGAGCACTGAGAAAGACCTTTGAGGGAAACAGTTTTGTGGATAATCTGTGGTTTAGATGTCCCACTGTGACTGTCCCTCATTTTGTGTTGGTTGTAATTGAGTCTCTGTTGTGAGATGGTCAGCCTGCACAGAGCCAGATGGTTGAAGTATCTGTGATTCAAACTACAGTTTTCCTTCCAAATTCTGCTATTTGTCTTCTGTCTGTACATTTAGGTTTTTAAAAAAATTGTCTGCAAACCAGAAGGGACCCCTGGCATTCAGGCAGACTCTCAAGACATCTCAGTTTGGAAGACAGCAATCTTTAGTTAATGAGCTGATGACCAGCTGATAGTTTAATGATGACAAATGCAACTCAGGATTTTTTTTCTCCTGATGTTAATCTCACATACTTGTATTTGATGATTTGTGCTGAATGTCCCATTTATATCAAACCAGGTAAACAAGAGAAGGTAGACTGTGGAAGTGTAAGGAAAAATTATTTACTATGTTGCCTGTTCTAAGAGAAATGTCCTCAAGAGAAGCTGCACCAAAAGGAAAGGAGAATTTGTGTTTTGGTGTCGTCTGCGAAGTTTTACAAAAGTGATTTATTTCAAATACTAATCTATATTGGAGATCTAGGTAATGATTACCATCACCATGGATGGGGCACAGAGCAGCAGAGATTGAATAGGGATTCTTGAGGAGATAGGCAGGTGGGAGATGGAGATCTGTCCCCCACTTCCCTGGGTAGGAGCTCCTGGCTGCTCTACCAGAAACACAGGGTATGAAGCAAAAGACATAGCAAACTGATGTCCCTGGGAGCTGGGGCCTCATGAGCAATGTAGGGATTGATTTTGGGGTGCAGTTTGCTGACAGGTCAAGTTCATCTAAGTCCGTGCCATCTCTGAACCAGCCACTGCTGCCCTTTGTCTGCCCACCTTTGTGTGCTCCTTTCCCTCTCCCAGCACTGACTTAGAGGCAGCTGTGCAGTGACCCAAATCTGTTTTCAGTCAAAGCCTTACCTTTCAGGGTTAATTTTCAATTGTGCATCAGCTTGTGAGTCTGGGCAGCCAGATGTTTTTGAGAGCCCAGCCTCTGGCACAGGGCATGAACAAGGGGCTGGGGACAGCTCTACCCCTTCTGATGAGAATGTGGGTTTAAATCATCTTAATCCAGCTGTGAAAGTGCACCAGGAGTGGATAGGCAGATGTGCTGGACTGAGGAGCTTGAAAATCCATGTTTGTTTGGATCTGCTTTGTTACCTCTGGCAGCCCTGCTTATCATGGGGACTCTTGTATTGTGTGGGAGAGAGGGAACAGACAGTACCACTCAAAATAGCCCTTACATAGTAAGACTATAAGCAGTATTTATACTGCCCTGTACACTCCTCCAGCCCTGTACTGCTGGAAAGCCTTTTTTCTCTCAATGAGCTTTGCTATGTAGTGCTTTTTAACTGTTTTTACTGTTGTCAGGGGGGAAATCTTGGGCCACTCTAATATAAGTTTAAGTTATAATTATTATAAGTAAATTTAAGCAAGTCATGATTAAGCTGTGATTAGTCTCCTTGTGTGATATTTTTAATAAGCTCTGTACTTAGCCTTTAAGCATTCTTCTTAACTTGTTCAATTAAAGAGAAAAAGTTGAATCTGTAAGAATTGGAACGTCTCCACTGTTGTTTGCCATGCTTCTCTACCAAAGCTTACTGAAGCTGATGCTGTTAAAGTTGGGGCTTTTTTTTTGCTTCTCAGTCTTGAAGTCCAAATGCTATTGGTGGGGGAAAGTCTCATCATCAGACCTTTGAAACAGAAGCATTTTCTTAACATCTTTTTCCTGTCTCTCCATGTGTGTGCACATGGCCAAACAGGGTAGTTTACATGTCTGTGCATTCCTCACTAAAAAACAAGGGGTGATGGATTTGAAGCATTTTGCAAAGTGCATGTTCACAAATAAGCTGCATGCATTATTAACCTGGATTTAGTGACAGCTGCTTAGAGCTAGAAGCAGCCACGAGTGTTTTAGGGAGGAGGGATGCTCGACTGCAGTGTACTGAGTTGTTTATGCAGAGCACCCCGGGAAATGGGTAAGGAAAAAGTAACTGTGACTCTGCCTTTGCTGGGACTTTACCTTAAGATAAAGAGAAACACACATTTAAATTTGGTTTTCCCATGTTCTTATATTCCCTTCATTTCAGCACGTGGCTGTGTCTGGAGCAGGCCCAGTTCTGCAGACTGAGGTGCAGAGGAGATGTGAATGGAAGAGCTGATGCAGCATCTGCCTTGCTGAATTGGGGATGGCCAGAAGGCTTTTGTGTGGTAGTGTACACACCCAAGCAGATCTAAATGAGACTAGGTGGGCAGTCATCAGGGCTAAAATACTCACATTTAGATCATTCTTGAATGCCTGACTTTCAGGCATAAATCCAGAAGTTTCTTTCAGTAAAAAGATTTTTCTCCCAGTAAGCTTTGTAAAGGTCTTAATTTTTCCTATCTGCTTAAAAAAAAAAAAAAAAGGAGAGAGAAGAAAAAAAGAAAATGAAAGAAAGATTTGAAAGAGTTGTTTAAAATGAAACAATTGATGAATTTGAAGAAGATGGAAACTGCACATTTTAGTTTGCTGTTTTTATAAGGATTTAGGATCCTTTAGGATCCTGTTTTGAATTTAAAAACTAGCTGAAATTGAAGAGTAAAAGAAAATTGCTCATGTTTGAAATGCTGCATGTGCCATGAATTGAACAATGCAGTAGTAAAGCCTGCCACTGTAACTTTTTATACTAGAAATATGAGCAGTCTTGAATTGGTCTGTGAAGACTGCAAATGAACCGAAAGGGGTCCTCCCTCACATAGCATCTGGCTAACAGTAAAAATCACTGTTAAAGAAGACTTTATTTGCAAAGGCTTATCTATGCCAAAACAGAGAAAAAGTAAAAGAAGAAAAATCCTTTGCCTGCTCAGCAGTAGATCATATTTTTGTTTGAGGATGTGCCCGAAATTCAGGCTGTTTGAAGCAGGGAAGTTGCACTGGGGGAGGTATCCTTGCCCAGTACTTGTTCTGTATCAAAGGCATCTGCTGCTTGTTGCTGTGGGAGTCTGGATGTGAAGTAGACAGCTCCTCTGCCACATTCAGAGGGACTGTTCTTATTAAATATAGCTGTTCCAACAAGAGGCTACAAACCTGGCTAATGCTGCTCATACACTGCAGGCTTTAAGAAGTGACAACTCCCAAAATGTGTCCTCCCTCAGAAGCTGTTTGATAGAAGAAGCAAGCAATGTTTCTGTGGGTTTTCATAATTCTGCTGTGACTGGTAGAATTTGTTACTGGCTGTCTTTGTCCTGCAAAATTTTTTGCTGTTGAATTTTTGTCAGAAATATTTCTATCAGCCGAGGACCAGACAGTTTATAGGATGAGGTGTTACTGCCCTGCAGAACTGCCAGTATTGGTTTCCCTTTTTAAGATTAAGGATGAAATGCAATTGTGGGAGTAGTCTGTGGGTATATAAAGCATTGGAAAAACAAGAAGTTGAGGAAAGTCTTTGCACTGAAGAGACAAGACTGTAATGAGGGCAGGATGGGACTGAGAGTTACTGGCTTTTTAGATCAACAGGAGATTTTGTTCCAGAACACAGACTAACAACAACAAAACTGTCAAATTTGAAGCTGTGTTTGCTTTGTAAAGTGGCAGAAAACAGCTGAGAGGCAAGAGAACTGCATTCATAGAGGAAGGCTCATTATGGAAAGGAAATAAAAGATTAAGTAAGCCACTGCTGATTTTCATTGCTTTGGATGATTCAAAATCCAAGATCCCCACATTTTATATGCGTTAATCTTGCCCTCCCCTTCCCTTCATGCCTCTTGAGATCAGTATTGAATGTACCAGGCAAAGATTTTATTTAGATTCCTCCTGACACTGAAATGTGTTGACAAGCTGTATGTGTCAAGGATGCTTACATATGCTGTTGCCTAATAACACCAGCAGATCAGAAACACCACAAAGCTTCTTTGCAAGGCTTGCAGCTCTCATGGAAGACTTGAATGACACTGCTCACTGCAAAATTGTTGGCATCTCTCCTCAAGAGTGACTAGGTTCCTGTGCTACAGCCAAGCTTGAACCAGAGCACATATTTCCAAAATAATTTACAGACAGATTCGGGTGTTTATTCTTGTGTTTAAGAGATTGTAGCTTTCCCCCTTTTCTTTTGCATATTTGCTTTTCTCTTTATGTTTTATTTTTTAAAGATAGGATGGTATTTTCATAAAGGACATGCTGGCTCTGCAAAATTTTTTTTTCTTTTTTTTTTCAATTTAGAACTATTGTGCAGTAAGGGACCAGAAGTCCAGCCAGAACCACCATCACCAAAGCAGCAGCAAGTGAAGAAGGATATAGACTCCAATAGATAAACCCACTGTTTGTACTGTTTCACTCTGCACACTGGCTTGTGCTTGCCAATTACATGAGTGGAAGTAAGGGAAAGCAACTTTCCCTTGACTTTTTTGGAAGTCACAACTGATTGGTGCAATTTGTAATTATATGCATTATCCCATAATTGCAAACAGCATGGAAAAGGCTTGAATTAATAGGGAAAAGGATGTCTTTAAATGTCTTTTGACCCCAGACCTTTAAGTTGCACTGTGGGCACAGGGGCCCTCTACCATGCAAAGTTTTGCAGGGCTGGAATCTTCCTTTTACACCCCCTGCAGCATTTTTTCTCTTTAGTTCTGTGAGATATGTGAAACCCAATCCTGTGGCCAAACAGATCCAGCATTTTTGTGAGTTCCTGCCCCTGGCAATGGTTGTTGGAAGCAGTGATGGAATATCCCTGCTTCAAAGTGCTTGGGGTATTGGTGGTGCTGGCAGGCCAGCACTCCCTTGGCCTTTCTAGGGCATGAGGCCAAGTGCTGGTTTTGAGGCACTGCCAAAAGCCTTTTCACAAAATCACAGGATCATTTAGGTTGAAAAGGCCTCTGAGATATCATATCCAACCTTTGACTGAGCACCTCCTTGTCAACTGGACCATGGCATGAAGTGCCACACACAGTCATTCTTTGAACACTTTAAGAAGGGGATGAAGTATTTCAAATTACCCTAATACTCTTGGGTTTGTGGATTTTTTTGTTGTTTGTTAGTGTTTCTTTGTGTTTTTTTTTATTTAATTCCTTTTCTTTCTCAGTGGAGAAAGCTAAAAGGTTAATGTTTCAGGTGAGACTGCTCTGAGATGTGCTGTCACCCAGATATTGCATCCTTGATTCCACATGCCCTGGTTTAGAGAAATCCTAGTATGGCTGTGGCTTGAGATTAAGAAGGACCTGATGCACGTGTCTCATCATCAAAATGGGACTGACGTAAGGAAAAGCAATCTTCAAATGAGCAGAAACTCATTTATTTTCTCAAATTATTAATCAGTTTATAGCAGCATTATGTAACATCAAGATACATATTTGGCCTTGAGGAAAACAAACATTAAATGATGTCTGACTGCAGCTGTGTTTTGATATCCCTTTTTCATTTACTTCACTCTGCTGTTCAATAATTTAAAAGACAAAACCAGAAAGACTTTGAATAAATGCACTCAGCATGGTAAATGTGCCCTGCTTGCTCCTCAGGCATCTTGGCATCACTAGCAAACTGAGTTTTACAGTGGCAGTAGCAGGATTTTGAAGCAGAGTGAAGAGAAGGCAGGAAGGGACTCAGCCTCACTGCCTGCTTTTCTTGCTCCCAGACAGGTACTGAAGCTCAGCCATGGGCTGAGATCAATTGGCCCAGCCCCTCCCAGGCTTCAGGGAAGCTTTGTCTTCTCTGGCACCCTACCAAGTCTGACTTTGCCTTTTTAACATCATCAGTAAGATAGTGGTGATGAAAATTTCAGGCATGATTAAATCCTCATGATGTGCAAGAGAAAAAACATGAGCAAACTCACCACAAAAAAGTATTTTTAAATATATATTTTGACTCCAGGATCTTGTCTGTTTTACCTGAAATGATATTAACCATTATTATTCCAAAATAGCTTTTTTCCCCCAGGGCTATCAAATCATGAGGGTTTGGATGTGCTAGTTTGTGTTGAGAATATGATTAATTAGAATGATCTAACTCTTCTAGCACTGATTATATACTTGGTGGGCTTTATATTACTGTGAGGATTTTGACAAGATTAAATCTTTTAAAACCTCTTTAGTACCCTAGTTGCCTAGTTGCATGATGCTAAATTTCATCTCATTGGCATCTGATTATCAATACGACAGAGGAAGGAACTGGCATATCAACAGTACTGCAAGCTTTCTTTAATTTTTGGGTCTGAAAAAGAAATGATCAGTTTAAATTACTTCCCTAGAGACAGTAAAATAGCTCTCAAATCGCATTCCCTATATCCTAAATTGTGTTCAGAGCCTAGCTTTACAAAATCCAGGGGGAAAATGGGTTATTTTATGAATGCAGCATTAACAAAAAAGGATAGGAAACATGTTGGGCAGATGAGGAGTAGCTGTTGCACTTCCTTTCCTATAAAGGAAAGGAAGCTATTTCTCTCTGTTTATTTTATCATGTAATCAGCCTTGGTACTTTTTTGCGAACTAAAATGAGTAACGAGTTTGAGACGTCAGTAGGAGTTTATTACATTTATAGCAGGCAGTGCCTTTTCCCCCATTTGCTTGTTTGAAAATGGCTTCTTTGTAGAACAGCTCACCTGTCTGAATTTCTTTAAATAAATGTAATATAGGCAATTCAAGACACAGCTGATAATGGATGTTAGATAGTATCTTGGATACTGCAGCATAAATTGTGAGATGACTATATTCTGTCATGATGAATATTAAATAATGATACCTTGTCCCTATAAGAATAACTTATTTTATTATTCAGAACCATCTTATGAGCTCTTCGGATTCATGGGAAATAACTTAGTAGAAACCATAAACTATTCAGATTTTGCTGAATATTCTAATCACACTTGCATCATTCTTAATTATGAAGTCGAGGGACTGCCAAGAAAGAGACAGAGGCAGAATTAACTCTGTACTGTTGGAAGGCTGGCACTGTGAGTGCCCTTGTGTTGCAAGCTGGCTTGGATGTTTTTTGTTCCCAGTGTTCTCCTCAGCACAACTTTTCCAGATCTCCACATTGTCTCTGCCCAGTTGTAGGCTTATCATTTAAGAAGTTTTTCCTCATTTGTATTTGCTACTTAGGGTGAGTCAACAAAGTTGCTGGCCTCAGCGAGGTAGCAGGACTCAGGTCTCCCCACAGGATGGGTTAAAAATGCTCTGTCAGAAGCAGCTCTGGCTGAAAGCTGTGGTGTTTCCTGGTGGCAATGGCACTCTGGTGTCTCCTCTGGAGGGGGAGTAACCAAGAGTACTTTATTTCCCATGGAGTACCCATTTCCCATTTCCCATGGAGTACCTTGGCCATAGGGCTCTCATGTGTGTCTGGAGTGATAATTTGACAAAACAATGCTGTTGGTAGAGTAGGAGCACTGGGCACCCAAACTCAGGGTCTTGAGGAGTGTTTATAGATCTGTGAGACAGATTCTTTAGATATGAAATGCTGTAACTCTAGATTGGAAGGTGAATATTTTTCATAGGAGAAAAGGAGCCTACCATTTAGATTACTGGTTTTGACCCAGATTTGACCAGAACGATTACAGAGATAAACCCCAACACTACTGATTATTTTTGCAAGGGTCTCTGGAAAAACATATTCCTTAAATGTACTGCTTTTCTAAGCATGAGTAATGTGTTGTCTGGGGAGACAGTGAAATACATAAGGCATTCCACCCTATCTTTGGTCCTTGGTGGCTCAGAGGGTTAGCACAGAAGATGGTATATTGGGAAGGGTGAGTGAATACATGCAAAAGGAGAGAGCAGTGAGGCTCTGCAAGTTTACAGGGTCCAGATCATCACATCTTTGTATTTTATAGTGGGATGTGTTCAGACACAACATGATGTACATTACTGAAAGGGTGGGTTTTTACCTTGGGCAAAAACAAGAGCATCCTGCAATGTTAATACAGCTTACGTAGTCGCATTGTGAAATCTCCTACGCTCCAATAGAGCTGTTTGTACTACACGAGCCACAAAACAATCAGGAGGGCTCTAGCTGCTTTTACAGCAAAGCAGGGTAAGAGGTTTACTGAACAGTAAACAAATATATTATGAGAGACAGCAAGTAGTGCAGAATTCTCAGGGCTATAGAGTAAATGATGAGAGGCTGCAGGAAGAAAACGTTCAGGGTGTAGATTTTAGGGCTCTGGCTGCAGACAGCTGATTCAGTGATGTAAACCACAAGTACTGACCACAAATTTCATTCTGAATATACCTTCCACATACTCATGGATATTGGGAGATATATATTTATGTATCCCAAAGGAGTCCCACAGGACTCCTTTCACTGTGGATGTCAACTTTTGCTATTAGCTTTCAGCCTCTTTGCTAAAATTTCAGGGATCTGGTCTTGGAAGTTTACATCAACTCCAGAGAATTTTTGTTCCTTAAGTCCATATGGGAGAAAAAAACTCTCCAAAATATTTTAGAGCCAGGACTTAAACCTATTCCGGCTGTGCAAACCTGTCAGATTTTGTTCCAGGAATAGTTTCTGCTTAAAAGCTTGTCTGGTCTGCATTGTCCTAAATTAGCTTGTTTGGTATATATGGAATTTGGAATACACAATAATGCCAAATTTTACAACACAGAATTTTTTAAACGTGGGAGAAGCACAGTAAAATTTCACCTCCTCAATAAAGCCTGAGCTCATGCTAGTTCCCTTTTGGCAAACTTAGGAACATATTCTTGAGGAAAAATGTCAAAACTAGTATTTTCAGCTTAGGCAAAAAAATTAAAGCAAGAGTAAATGTTATAGAGTACAAGAGTAAATATTGTACTTTTTTATGAGCTCACAAAAAAACATGTAACTCCCTGTGTGGAGATAATTTTTTTGTTGATAGCTCTAGAGGGAAGTTTCTTGCTGGCCTTTTTTTGCTGGATTTTCAAATATATAGCAGTCCATGCATTTCTGTTTGGCTAAAGAGAGCATAAGAAGAATACCTTGGAGGAATGGAGAGGAGAAGGAGAAAATGAAAGAAATCTTGGCTATATTTCCTTCGTGTTCAGATCACTTAGAATTACATCCCATAAAGCACTCTCAAAAAAACTTCAGGGAAGAGTGTATTTTTAAATACTGAAGCTTTTAGGACTTGCCATGTGGTTATGTATATACAGCACTGTAGTTTTGTGCATGTGCATGTGTGAAGGTGCAGGTGTATCTCTGGTTTTGAAATGTCTGCCTGTGACAAAGCCGAACTTTTATTCCCAGGGCTTTCTAAAAGCTGTTTCTAAAAATCCTTGATTAAACAGGGGAATCTGTAAGGCAAGATGACTTGGTAGGAGACTAATAAAAGTCTGCTGAGCTCTAGAAAATTTGAATACATTTGAAAGAAAAGGCAATGATATGTATATACACACATAGTGGACACAAGATTCATGGAAAAAAATGTGAAATTAATTGCTTTTGCAGTACAGCAGAGGAATAATATTTAAGTTCTTCCATTTAATTCAGGTTTTGCTTTCCATGGCTGAAAATCTGTGAAAAGATACAAGTGAGGCCATAGTCTGGGTCTTAAGAGCTGGCTGAAGAACCTCCCACACTGTGATGAGGACAGGCCATATCACACTGGTTTTTCCTAAGTCAGGACCCCTGTAATTCTGTTTCAGCTGTTTTAGGTGATTTCCATGGTGAATCAGAGCATCCCTGAACAGTGAGAGGCCATAGCAAAGAGATGGTTGATATCTGGAGATTGATGAGAAAGGACACTTAGCTCCCTGGTGCTAGTGGCCATCAACCACACAGCTGCAGCAGCTTGAGAACACCTCACATGGTATTTTTATAGGAACAGACAAATATGGGCAGTCAGAGTCACCAGACCATGGGCAAAGTTGAAAAGTGCTGGCTGCCCAATGGAGCTCCAGGCCACCAAATGCCAAATAACACATGGGAGGAAAAAAAAAAAATCCACAGTGCACCCAGACAATTATGGGCTCCAACTACTAGGAATTATACTAAAAACTTTCTTAAAACAACAACTCTGTGATTTCCAGTGGTCAGAAAGATAGATAAGCTGTTAGAAATTAATTAAGAAGGAAGGTGAGAACTGAAGAGGAAACATTTTTTGCCACTATATAAGCACATGCTGCCCTCCTATCTTGAACATTACCTTATCTGAAAAGAGAGGTAGCTGAGCTGGGGGACTGCACCAAAAAAAGGGATACAGGAATGACCTGGCACATAGAATCTTGAGTTGAAACTAACTGGATTAGGACTTTGGCTTGTAAAGACACTAAGGCAGAAAGGAGAAAAATCTGTGGAATAACAAAGAGGTGGAGAAGTAAGTGATTACTTGTTGCTTCTCAAAGAGCATGGAACCTTGTAGGAAAGTCCTGTGGTATTGACTGCAGAAAGTGGGAAATACACATTCAGAAAGAACCAGGACACATACAGAATATTCTCACATTCCTTTGGTGTCTGTTGACTGCCAAAGAGAAGATACAGGAATAAACAGGCTTCTTGTCTGACATGGTGTAACTCTCTTTATACCAAATCTAGCCATGAATCCAACTAGTGCCATGTTCAATGTGAAAATTAAGAGTTCAGAGACAGAGGTATGTCAAACAGTTCAGGAATTATGGTTCCTATGGAAAAATGGATAACCTCATATCACACGTGATTCATTTTAGGTTATTTGAACTTCGAATGTAACTTGTAGTGTGAATTTCACTATATCCATGGGATAAGTTTCACATCAGCTTTATCTGTGGGATAAGTGTCACATCAACTTTGCAGTCAACTTTCTCAGGATAGCTGGGCACACCTAAAGATTAAAGACTTTTAGCAGTGTGCTGATGACTCCACAGGGCTGGACCTTGAGTTTGATTCTTCTTCCCAAGACATTATTTACAGCAGGCCAGGCTTTGCTGCCAGTGTGTTTGGTGATTTGGTCAGGGGATGGATGTGTCTGCAGTAACACTGGCACTGATAGCCTGTGTGATTAAAGCCGGGAAAGCTGGTTGATTTTTCAAGGATGACCTACAAGTTTAAGAGTGGCCCATCCTGACAAGCAGGAAATTAATGAAAGGTGCTAGGAAATCTGCATAAGTGAACAAGCAGCTTGTAGAAAAGACATTGGGGGTCCTGCAAAGGGTGACAAAGGTGAAAGGACTGGAAGGAAATCATGAAAGGATTAGAACATTTGACATGAGAAGAGTCTGAGAGGACTGGGACTGTTCAGCCTGAAGTACAGAACACTCAGAGCAGGGAAACCTCATCAATCTGTATAAATACCTAAAGGGAGGTCGCAAAAAGATGAAGCTAGGCTCTTCTCATTCTTATTTTGTGACATAACAAAAACAATGGGCACAATTTGAAATACTGGAAATCCACTGATCTTCCACCCAAACATAAGAAAAACCTTTTTTACTGTAAATGTGGTCAGTGCTGGAACAAGACTCCAAGAGAGGCTGATGAGAGTGTCAGAGAGATTAAAAACCTGACCCACAGTTCTGTGTATGCTGCTGGAGCCAATGATGCTTTGAGGAGGAGGTTGGTTTAGATGATCAGCCCTTTCTGCCTTAGAGATGTTGGTTAAAACATCAGTGTTGGAACAATGGCACCCATGTGATCAGTCATGTTGTAGCTCTCTGGCAGCAAATCTAATGGAAAGTTTTTGGGGAAAAACTTTTTCAAAGGGAATTATATGCATGTGTCCATGCATGCAAAAACGTGGATGGATATCTCATGTATAATTTGTTCCTGGAGTTCTGGATCTTTACCCACAGTAATTTCTCTATGCAGTAGTGATGTGCCTGCACAGCTGGGCTGTCATCCACTTTCATGTGTGCTGTTCTGGAACGTGTTAATGAAGGTGCCTGACATCCTGCTCCTACTATTCCCTGGAAGCTTATGCCTAATCATAACTTTGAACTTCTAGTCCTAATAAAATACAGCATTTCCAGCTGTATTTTGATGTATTATGATGTAAACCTTTGTTAAAGAGAAGGTGCCAAAGCAGTTTTACAGAAAATGGCTCCATTCAGCCTCCTGAAAAGGTCTTGATGAAAAATGGCTAATGACAGTAAAGTTTACTTAATGATAAGTAAAATTTTGCTTTTGTGTGATAAACTTCTGTTTATTAAATCAATACATCAATGTAGATTTTGCACAGACTTTTTGTCCAGAAATTTTGTAAACCAATTTTCAATGATAATGATAAATAAGGGCTCCAGGGAATGCTTCAGCTGGTGAGTAGCAAAGGAAGAATGTCCTGACACCAGGTCAGCAGATTTCTTTGTGGATGTTAGTAGGAAAAGAAGAAAGGGTAGCTAGCTCAGACTGCTAGTTTATCTTGACATAAGATAAATTGCTCCACAATTTTCTAATTCATATTTCTGCAGTTTAGAGATAAGAAAATTAATTTTTGAGAGTTCAGTGATGGAAAGAAGATCAAATTAACCATACTCTATGAACCAAAGTTCAATTCAGCTTTGTCAAAATATTTCACCAGTATACAGTTAAGGAAGGGAAAACTCAGAGGTTTCAGACCTTTACAATCAAACAAGGACGAAGTTTGATTCTGCCTCACCCAGCACTTGCTTCTGAAACAAAAACTGCTGTGATGTGGAGCTGGAAGTAGTAGAGGATATTTCTGAGCCTGGGGGGAAGGATGTGGATGTTACAAATGCCACAAAATTTAGCAGAAAGGCAGTGATAAGCAAGTGTTTTATGGGCACTGATGTAATTGTTGGTTGCTGTGTTTTTCCTTTAATCTATGTTCTTTGGAAAAGTAACGGAAATCAAGGTGTGTGTCAGAGACATGACACACATGATGTTAAAGAGAATCTCTTGTTAAAGAGAATCAGATTCCTTGACTGAAATCCTACCCTCTTAAGGGATGTTGTCTCTCACAGGAATGCATGCAAACAGGGAGCACTCTTGGGACAGTAACTGCACCTGTCCTTAATCCAGCAGAGGAAGTGTTTCTCCTTGAGAAGTTTCAGGAAAAAAAGTGTAGAAGACAAAAAGAATAGTAAAAACTTAATTTCCCTCTAAAGCATTAGAACCGTGCAATGGGCTGAATACACAATATATGTTTAAAAAATCCTAATCCTTAAACTTTTCTTTTGATTGCTTATGTATCTTGGTGATAAGGATGCTTCAGCACAACTGGGAGAAAATACTGCTGGAAGAAGCTGTGTCATTTTACTTGAATGGACTCAGATCTCTAATGTGTACATTCAGAAATGTAAATCCTATTCAGTTTCTTCTGAAATTAGGTCTGGACTATGGTCTTCAGGGAGAACTGTGACCTCTTGGGACTGCTTATACACCACTGAAACTTTACTGTGATTTTTATTGTACATTAAAATGATGTGGCAAAAAAATCAGGGGAGATTAATCTGAAAAATGCCTACAAGCTGATGTGAAATCAAATTATATACCCTGAAGCTGAAGAACAAATCTGTTGGCTGAAATGTGCTGATTTGAATAAAACATTGTAATTTCTAAAAAAATTTACAGAGCAATCTCTTTTGATTCTGTGCTGCATAATAGCTTCTCATTTTTATTCAGATCTTGAAAATTTGGAACAAAAAAGGATATGCTGAAAAATAGTATGACAAGGCAAGTTCCCTTGACAGTTAAAGTAGGAATTGACTTGGTACTTGGTACATGGGGTGGTC
>VXBR01008238.1:160128-209454 GCA_013400215.1 Cisticola juncidis
GTAGGTGGGGGCGTTTTTTTTTTTTTTTTTTTTTTTTCTTTTGGGGGGGGGAGAAGATTATCTCTATATAAATATTTATGTAAAATAGATAGTTATAAATAATATAGCTATTTTGTTAAAAAACTCCAACAAAACACAAAAATCCAAAAATCGAAAGGCCCCCCCGTGCCTCCCCAGACATATATATATTTTTTTTTTTAACAAATGGAAATTCAAAACACTTGAAGCATGTTTAGGGCATTTAATCAAATAAATCCAAATTTAGGAGATTTAAATGCATTCTTCTCCTTCTGAAACAATGTAGAGCAGATATTCAGTTTGCATATCACACTTTGAAAACTTTAATTAGACTCATCAAATGAGACAGAATAGGGTATGCTTGCTCTGGGTGAGAGGTGCATTGTTTAATGAGTTCCTTGTGCTTTTTAGGGTAGTTATGGGATGAAGCTATATTGCAAAAGTCTATTTCAAAATAATAATTTATAGTTTTGTGCACAGAAGACATGAAGGAAATGAGAAAAAATCAGGGGAAAACCAGTTAATGCTGGAGAAAAGCCAAGAGGCTGAGCTAAGCCAGAAGATCAAGGAGAGCAGTGTGATGCAACAGTTTCATCATAGGATTGATGGTTACAATTACTTTATTGCTATTTAAATACAAACCAATCCCCCAAACAGGGTGGAAATAAATGCGAAATGAGATTCGAATGCTTTGTCTTCACAAGAAATCAAGGAATGGAGACATAGGAACTTTAGTTCTCTGTTGAAATCCAGTGACTACTCAGAACCTTCACTGCAGCTTGCTGTGGTACCTGGTGGGCCATGGCAGCTGACCAAGGAGTGGTGGTCATTCACCCACATGAGTTGAGCTCTCTGGGCTTTCACACTCCTAGCAGGTTGTTGATGCTACAAACTGTGTTCTCTCGGTTCCCTGGTCATGGTTTGTAACTGTCACAGTGGTGGAAATGAACTTTTGCTTTATCCTCCTTTCCCTTCCTTTCCACAGGTGTATATCTGTGTATTCCTGCCTTCTCTGATAATTTTACCTCGTTATTTCAAGGTGACTCTTCTGATTCCCTCCCATCACTATAAGAGGTGTCACAAGTCAGAGGTGACAGACTTGTACTATTTACTGTGCTTCCAGCTTCGTGTTTTTAAGGCTGTTAATCTCATTTTTTGTTTACCTTCCAGTCCATGTGACCATGAAGTAACAATTTAATTTCTTTCTTAGTTCCATATTGATTTAGGCTCCAAGTTTCTATTGATTTGCGTAAAAAGTGGCAAAATCTTGCACACCTAATCCATCAATAATAGTATATGTAAGAGGCAACAAACCTGCATAGCATAGGTGAACATAAATATTAAACCATAAATGCAGGTAGTTCCACTGAACAGATAGTGGAAAGAGTTGATTTCTTTTTTTGTTCATTAAATAAAAACCTATGTTGACTATGTGAATCATTTGGTTAAGAGACAAGCAAATGGAAATATTGTGAATGTAGCATTGTTAGGTGCATCTGAGAAGTGCAGGAATAACCTCGGATGACCTGAATTTAATGGGATGAAGGGGTGAAGATGGAGAAAGATATTTAATATATTTTTAGAGGAAGGAGGAAAACAGGGAGGAAATATACTGAGACAAGAGGAGAATCCAGGGATCTGATTTTCTTACGGATACAGGAAAGAAATCCTCACTGGATTTGTCTGTTAGCTAATGAACCAGTGAATAGTCACTGGAATGGCCTTCCCAAAGGACAGCTTGGAGCTGACAGCTTCAGGAGGGAGGCCAGGGGGGTTTGCAGCCTGGCACAGTCCCACACACACTTCTCCCTGGGTGTTTGCAAAGGAAAGCAGCCAGAGCAGACAAGCCTGTTCTGACAGGACTACAGCCAGAGCAGCTTTTAGCTCCTCCAGGACAGTGTGACTTTTCACTCTTGCTCAATAAAACCCATAACAAATTGTTTTAATTAAAAGTGTGAATACAGGGTACGCTCTTAGGAACAGCAATAGAGACCTATAAGAATGAACTGCAAATAATTTAAAAGAGAACTACTGAAAAATAGCTCTAAATCCCCAGATTTTGTTATTGGTTTAGGTTCTTTGTCCCAAATAAAGTATTTGTAAATGCCACTCTCAAGTATTCCAACCAATTGCTTGAGAGTTAAATCATATTTCTCAACTTTCTACAACATACTTTTAAAACCTACAAGGTTGGTTTTGCTAGTATGTTGTTTGATCAAAATGCAACAGTAGATACATAAAAGATATCAATATGTGGCATATATAAAACAAAAAAGGGTGTGGGTGTGGGTGTGTGTGTATGGGTGTACATATATGTAAAATGTATGGCATAGGTGAAAGAGTCTGTCTATCCTGAAGGAGCTGTGGAGTATGGAGTAATCAAAGTGTGAAAATATGGAAATTAATGGTCCTGATATCACAACTATTAATAGAGTTTTCTTGCTCATAAATTACTGCTGGTATAATGATCACCAGAGACGGAAAGAAGCTGAATATCCTGGTCATAGCAAACTCTTATAAATTCCTGATTATTCTGCTTAGAATCCAGATGTACATGTGAGAGACAAGACCTGGGAAGAGAAGACAAAATGCTTTCTCTTATGCATTAATCCCGTGGCTGTCCAGACAAGATGACTGCTTCCTTTTCCCACTCCTGAGAATCTCCCATCAAAACATGAGGTCATACTCTTCCATCCTGCCCAGCTATACCTCTTGTCCTCCCTATCTCCTCCTCAGGCCTGCAGGCTGAAGGCATTGCTCTGTTTGGGCTGAGTCCATTCCCAGGGCTGGCAGGCAGTGGTGGTGCAGGTAGGTTTTTGGGGTAAAACTCGGTGCCTTGTTCAGACTCCCTCTTATTTGTTTATATCTATCAATGTGTAGAGCATGGTGAGTGCCACAGGGACATTAAAAGGCCTTTCACAAGGCTTTGTTTGCCCACAGGCAGTGTTGTGAGGACCGACACTCCTTGGGAACAACTGGGAGCAATCTCCAGGCAGCATCAGCTCCAGCTGAAGTTAGCATTTCTGAGAAAGGAATTAGTCATTTATGTTCTCTGAGGCTTTGCTTGAACTGCCAAAACCCTCTCTTGCAGTAAGTTGAAGGCATACCTCCAGTGTGTTAGTGCCCTCTTGGATGCCCAAAGGTCCTTTTTTTCCAGGTGAATCAGTGCATCCACTGCGTGGCCCAGAGCTGTGGGTTTGGGCACAGAGACCTTCAGCTGTGATTATGCAAGTTGCAAAGCTTGTGTAGGGTCCTGGCTGAACACCTGGAGAGCCAGTCAGTGCTGATATCCACCTTGCTCTGACCACAGGGTGATCAGGACCTACTCCAGGTGGTTCAGAGCTGTCTTTATGCCTGCAGGTAAACAGCAGTCCCATGTTCTGACTGCACTGAAGATGTACTTTCTTAGTGTGGCTGACTATGGATATATTTAGACTGTTTATATGGAGTCAAAAAAACCCCTTTTCAGATTTGGACTATCTGTTTTTAACTGCTGTTTTGGCTTTAATTTAAAAAAAATTTAAAAAAGAAAGAAAAAGATGTGCTGTTCCTTTTGACCAAAAACTGATCTTTTTTCTTTAAGCAGAGGTTACTAAATCTACTTCTCTTATGTATGTACATTAATCTGATGTCAGATATTTCCAGTCCTCCTGTCTTCAGTAGGAGCTGAATGTAAACAACAAATCAGGGTTTCCCCCTTCTTTTCGAGATATGTGGTGATGGCACTGAGAAGAGGTCCCTGTTTGAGATATTCTGTAAAGAGCAAAATACAGCTTTCTTTTCTTACTTTATAGCAAAACTACTAAGTAACAGGATGAGTGAAATGGTGCAGTTAGAAGCAAATGCTTCTTAAAGGTCAGGAAATGTCATCTTATTCTTCTCCACTGTCAATCACAAAGGCTGGGTCTCTGCTCTGCACATGTGAGAGAAAGAGAGGTTCCTTTTGGGGTAAAAATCCTGAAGACTTTGCTTTTCTCTTTGAAGAGATTTCTGTCATCACCCATGCATATGTTTCAACCAATATTGCTGAAAGCTGGGGTGATTATAGATGTAAATTGCTGAAGGTCAAAATCTTGGTGTTCTAGGAAGCCCTTGGCAATTATTTGGCCAAAACCCATTACAAAGGTCTCAGGTCAGTGTTGTCTTCGTGAGCGTTACTGTACTGCAGTGCCAACAAACCCTCATTTAAATTCAGTCTTAAATGAAAAGAGAAAGAGTTTAATTATGGCTTCTTAGTGCAGAGGAGCATTAATTAACTTTTAAGTGTGTTAGGTGTAATAGGATAATTGCAGGAGAGGGCTCTGCGGGGTCGGGCGTGACGGATGCGCGCTGCCAGGGCGCGTGGAGCGCCGGGAGTGAGGAGCCTGCAAAAAGCTGCCTTAGGGGGGATCAGTGCTCCCAGGGATTTTTGCTAGAGATGTCACATGCACTAAAGCCAGCCCTCGTGCCTGGGCAGGCTGGTGCTGGCAGCTGAACGTGCAGCACACGTGCTCTTCCTCACAAGCCTCTAGCAAAGTTTGTGCTGCTCTCCCTTGTGCTGACACCCCCTTGGTGTAAACCTTGGTGCAGGTACAGCATTTTGTCATTCCCAGGAGTGCAGCTGCCAGATGCAGTTAGTAAGGCTTGCTGTGAAATAAGGGGGTTCAGAACAGCTCTTTCTTTGGCTGAGACTGCTGGCAGATGCTGAAGGGCAAAGTTTACTTTCTCACTGATAGATGCTGTGGAATAATCTTCCTAGATAGGAAGTTGCCTTCTAATTCAGCACAATTACTCTTTGACTTAGTCAGTAAAATACTTAAAAATTGTTTTTTCAATCTCTCATCTATATTTTAGCATGCCAAATATTACTTAGGGACTTCTCTTTTTTCTGTAAAAATGGTGTCTGATGAATCCTTTAAGGATACTTAGCGTTTATGGTATCTTTGGACAACATCTTTCCCCAGATAATTGCATGGGAAACATTTTGCCACTTACTCAGAATACATTTCTTTTCATTAGTTTATTTCTATATCCTGATGCTTATGTTTTCAGTAAGGTAAAGGGCCAATTTAATGGCATTTGCTGTTTTCACACAACTCTTTTCTATCCTCTCATTAATTATTCTTTAATATTTCTAATGTCTCCAACTCTTTGTTATAGGCTTTCTGTGCACCAAATGTTGACTTGTACTGATAAGATGGATTATCTTCTGACAGCATTTTTTGTGAGATGAGAGGGCCATAGAGAAACACAGTTTTCTAAGGTAACAGAGTCTTCAGCAAGGATTTATGTGTTAATTGCCATATTCTTAATAGTTGCCTAGCTTTTTTTCTTTTTTTTTTTTTTTTTTTTTTTTTCTTTTNNTTTTTTTTTTTTTTTGCCATTGTCTGTTTCCATTATATTTTTGCAAAGCTTTTTCAGTGACCTCCCAGCTGTGTCCTTTAGCAAGGGTATCTACATATCACATCAGAACAGAGGGCTGGGTAAAGAACACCCAGCCCCATCATTGTGACTGGACTACAAATTTGTATTAAAAAATATTTAAATACACTCTGCAGTTTCTGAGCTTTGCAATAATACAGCTGGTGTCAGATCCTTAACAAGAAGTTGAAAATTCAGTTATTTAACCAGATTGTGGTGGACTAAAAGGAGAGGAGACAGAAGAAAATTATATTTAAGACTAGAACAGGCCTTCACTAAATCTGCAGCAATTTGATACTAAGTGGGGGTTTAAATTTTTAATTTCTTTTTTTTTGTCTTTTGCTGTGTGGTTGTTTGCTGATTCTATTTATCAAAAGCAATGAGAAAAGAGCACAAGGTGCTGAATTGTACTGCTAATTCTATGTTTATTTCTGATTAAATTGCTTTCCTGTCCTTTGATTTATGAGGAAAAGGAAGCATAAATGAATGACTAAAGGATTCAGCTGCAAAAGTCCCTTTAATTTCTCTGGCTGCTATCTGGTTGAACACTGCAACAGCCTTTAAACATCGCCACTGGTGTCCACAGCATGCTGAATAAGATGGAAAATGTTGTCTGGTTCAGCTCTGAAGGGTCTGCAGTCTAAGTGAAACAGCAGAGTGAAACTGTGAGAAAAAATATTGTTTAGATTTATTGTTTTCAGTGATTAAAAGTGCTGTTCATTCCCTTTCTGTCAGACTTCTCAGAAGAGTGAGTTGTTGTTGGGCATATGTACAATGGCTGAATAGTAGAGGGAAATGGCAGCCTTCATGTACAGGGGATAGAAAAAAATCAGTAGGAATCCTGACCCCTTTGCTGATGTCATTATTCAGTTGCTCTCACATGATGGCAAAGCTGTGACCTCATGGGGCTGTAACTCAGGGGAATTGGGCTTCTGCTGCATCCTAGCATGCATCTCTAAACCAGTCATTTAATACCTCTGTCCCAGCCATCTGGTGACATTTCTGGTTCCCTGACTCGGTGGTCAATTGGCTAAACTGCTGTGAGAGGGTCAGGTAATAGATGATATGGAGAGTATGAAGCAGTGCAAGTGAGTGGAAATCATTCTGGGTGATGTTAACGTGTTTTAGTGGTAGAATGTGAGATTTCATTTGTATGGCAGGACGGCCCCTTCAGCCTCTTTCAATAAGCAGGGGGCAAAACACATTAAAAATATGGTGACAAAGCAGCAAGTCCCAGCTGAAAGGACAGATGGTGCTCCCTGAGGAGTGCTGATGTCTTGGATGACTCTCCCCCTGCTGTTGGGAAGCCACAGCACTGCTCACATGTCGAGGTTGTGAACTCACCAGGAGAGCTCTCCCTTACAGTTCTGCAAGGAAAGCCTTGGCTCATTTTGGATGCTGTTACATCAAACATGCATAACTGTGGTGCTACAGTTGAGCCCTGGACTCTCCCAGGATGCAGGAATGGAAAAGCTTTCTGGGATTCTTGGGTGCAGTCCATGAATGCTCTCAGCATGCATATCACAGGAGGCTTTGAGAAGTGTCTCATTTTGCAGTCAGTGAGGATTTTTGCCCCTGTGACTCCCACTGCAGAGACTACTGCAGAATTACACCCTCTTGATGGAGCTGTTTAGCTTTTAGACACCAAATTAAGAAAGCTTAATACTCCACTCTTGTGTTCAGATGGAGCACATCTCAGTTCAGGACGCTCTGTAAAAATAATACTCTTTCCAAATTAGCTTTTGAAGTAATTTTCTCTTTGTCTTTTTCCATGTCTTTCTCTCTCTCTGTTCTAAAGTATTATATTTATTTTAGAACTCTGGGCTGCTGCCTGCTTTCATTTCACTTTGCTTTGGCTCCTTTTGGATCCTTTTCTAAGTGATGATGAGAAGAAAGCACATATTGTGTTTAGGCCTTGCCCGTTAGTCCTGTTTATTTACTTGCTGATTAATTATGCTGACATTTCCCCCTCGAGAAAACTTGTCTATGCTACTGCAAGACAGATTGTTCACTTATGAGCATTACCTGCCTTGGTGTGTCCACAGGGCCAATTCTCTGCATCTGGAGAAGACAGAAATGAAATTAAATGGAATCACAAAAGATAGCCAGGAGGAGAAAATAGGAGAGGTAGATGTATTTTGTGCCATAACATTTCTGCATCTGTTTGTGTGGCAGAGCCCAAAAGCTGAAGTCCTAGGAAATGCTTTCCCAAGCCCCCTGCTAGAGATTGCTTCCTTTGCCCCATGTGCATCTTTTTCCTGGTTGTGGTAAGTAGAAAAAAATGGATCAGCAAGCCATGCTGTTTAATGTTTCACTTTCCCTGGCTAGTTCACCCTTCATGCTTTCTGTGTAAAGTGCAATGTAACATTCTTGTGGCCTTGTGGATCAACTCTCTTTCATCTGTGCTGTGCAATTTGACCAAGGAAAGCTGTGCTTTTATAACTATTAGTTATACACCATGTCTAAAAAATTATAGTATCAGAAGACATTATCCAATAAAGGATGGATATTTTTGAAACCTGTTTTGCTTATTTTTAACTAGTTCCATCTAGAACAGTGATGAAAGTGTTTAACACTTATTTTCTTGCCAGAAATAGAATTATAAATTGCCTTTAATCTCTGACTTTTGTTAGATTAAGACAACCTGGTGAGCCATTGCTGTCTGCAAAAGAAAAAGGCCAAACAAGTTCCTTTTCAATCATTAAGACTGGGAATTTCCTACATGTAGATCCATGTCAGAGGGTGCAGTTTGGACTCTCACACACCTGGAAGTTTCAGCCTTTTCTGCTGTGCTCAGACCAGAGATTGTGGGAGGGGGTCAGAGGCAGAAGATGGGCTCACAGCAGCAGTGCAACACTTCACTATTTTAATATTAAACAATTAATTTTTAGTGCCTCTAAAAGGTGCCATTAACTTCTTAATGTTCACTCTTAAATAACACTCAGCAGCTATTCACACCATTTCACATCACCCAGAAGTTATCTGGTGAGTTTGTAAGTTGTGTCTGTGGATGGACACCGCTGTGGGTTTGCAGGACAGGAGCAAAGTAATTGCAGAGCTTGCCTGGATTTAGGCAAGAAGGCCAGGGCAAAGGGAGCACTTTCTGACCCCTGCTCTTGGCTGGCTGCTCTGGCTTGTATTGTTGGCCATTTTCTTCCCTGATTGGGTTGGGCTGAGTTAATGTTTTTGTTTATTCTACTGTCGCACAACGAAATTCACTCATTTGAAAACTTTCATCATGAGCCAAGCTATTGTTGTATTTCAGCTTTTGAAATTTAGCTGTTTTTGCTGTACTCTTAATAACTGCATGGAAGACGGAGAGCCTTTGCATTTTCCTTGTGGAAACAGTGGCTCAGTTTGCTGGAGAGAATATGCATCATGAAATCAGATGTCTCTAATTGCTCCTTGTTTCAGGAGTTGCTATTGAACACTGAAAATCATCCTTAATGCATGAGTAAGCCTGATGAACAGATAGACTTAAAAAACATTGACTCAAAATAAATTTCTCTTGGAAGCAGAATAATTGTTGACTAATTCTCGTGGGAGAGAGATATGAATTTCTTGCAGGCTTTTTTGAACAATAGGATTTTGAAAGAGGATCTGTGAAAAGGAAGAAAGGTGCCCTTAATCATGTGACACAGTATTGTTGATTGCCTTTTGTCATTAGCGCATCTTCCTTGTTTTAACAAAATTTCAGTGAGTCCTCAGGAGAGAGGTACCTTCCAAGAAATGCCTGTAAGCTAAAAATAATCGTCCCAGTGTCATAGGCCAGAGCATATATAACCCATAAATCCTCAACAGACATAGTTCCTAAGGCTTTTTCTTTGGAAAGAAAAGGAAAACAAATGTTCTAAGGCAAAGTAATAGGTAACTTGAAACAAGCCATTAGAAGAAATTAATACCTGTGAGTAAAGATTTGTTGCACACGAAGGTGAGGTTTTGCAAGGGGGAGGCAGCTCTTTAAGCACTGGTGGGAGGCAATGCCTGAGTGTTCCCACCTCAGTGCCCCCCTGAGATAAGGCAGCAGGGGCACCCAGGAGCAGTGGCCAAGGGAGCACCTCTTCCCATGGCTGCTGGCTCCTGCCCAGGGACTGCCAAACACCCCAAATCACCAGGGTTTGTAACACCCTGTGAAACATGGGGATAGGACTTGGGAAGTGCAGGGAGGGCAGAGGACTCAAAATAATGCAGTGATTTGATCCAGACATGTAAGACTGTCATTTAAAACAAGGTCAGGAATTCTGGGTACCTCCAGTCCTAGTTGCTGGATGTGGAATGTTTTACTGGCACCCAGAAAATGAGGGCCCTCAAAATTATTGGATGTTTTACGATTTTTGTCATCCCTGTTGTCATGAAGGGATGGAGTCAGTGACTTATCTGTCAAGGAGAGCGTGGGAGCAGTGGGAGAATGGAAGCCTTGGTTGCATGGAACCTCACTGTGTGGGGAGTCCTGGCTGCAGGATGGTGGGACTCACATGGAGTTGGGCTCTGGGGATCCCTGGGCTGGAGCTGAGTAAAGCCAGTGGTTAATAACCACAGCCCCTGACTAGTTAAACGCACAGATTGCTCCCAGCTTCCTTTTAAATAATAAAAAAAAGATGTTAAATATCTAATTAAACCCTGTTTCTAACGTTGTTTGAATTCTAAACCAAACCTGACCTATTTCTGATGTGTATTTTTCATTAATGCTGTATTGTAAAATGTAATTTAAACAACTTTTATAGCTCAACTAATCCATTTTGCTTATTATCATAAGGGGAACATACAGGCAGTACAAATATATAAGTTAAAACTACCCTGAGTTTTTCTCTGACTCCCTCTCTACTGAATCCAGTTAAAAACATGAAGCTAAGCCTGTTATAACCCTGTTACAACCCTTTATGCTCTGTACCAAAGCCATCTGTGGGTTAGAAGATAATGAACTTTATTCCTATTAAGACTATTAAATATATTTTTTCTCATAAGCTACAGCTAACATCTATCTTGCATCTGCCTAACTAATTTCCTTTGATTTCTTAGATTTAAACCAAAGGTTTTGTAATGAGAGGTTTCAGGAGTTAGTTATGCAGACCTTAGCAGCCAGCCACACACAGCAGTCAATGAGAGACAAATTGTATCTCTAAAAGGGACTGTCGTCATCCTGAGAAATATGAAGAGACGTAAGCAATGGGAAAACAACCCAGCAAAAAAAGCTCCAGACACTTTTCATGTTTAAAGCAGCCTTTAGAGATAGAGATGTCTTCCTTTGCTCTTTTCTTTTTCATGCACTGTCAGATTTTTGGGTCTAAAATCAATTTTTAATTTCTGAAGTGCTGTTTCAGTTCTTGTGCCCGTATATGGGGAAAAACATTGCCTATAGGAAATGTTTGAATGGGGACACATGATAAATAACCTACTGTGAAGAGAGATAGGGCTGGTCTACATGGGATTTGCAATTAAACATCACCAATAAAACAGCATTTTGTCTTGCTTTTGTGGCCTACTAACAAGACAGTTTGCATGAGTTTAGAGCTTTGTTATGAGGGAAAAATACCAGAGGGGTGATTAAAATGTGATCATGATCACAGTGTTCAGGCATTTGTTGTATAGTGTACTTAAGGGGTTTCTGGATGCAGCAGAACATGTATTTAAAGGAATTTGTTGTAAAAAAAAAATTATCAGAGTGTACCTGCATCTCCTGTAGAGCGTGACAAACATTCAGGAACACAGATTTCTGTGAAACTGTTGTTACTCAACATCATTACAAATTGATAGAATTTAGATGTATCCTGTTTGTGCAGTTTGTTCCGAAATATTTTTATGTGCTCAGATTTTAAACAGAAATATTGGAACACCTTAGGTCCAAAATAATCCGAGAAAAAGTTTTATAGAACCCTAGGGTGACCTGAGAACATGATTTTTGGTGAAGTTTTGGTCATAGTTTAGTTTATGACAGTTAATTGTCCCAGAATGAGAATTTATTTTTTCATATGTTGGGAACCGTCCCAGCTACAGGTTGAAGCCTGTGTGATCCCTTTCTTAAAAGCTGCTGTTATAGTCCTTTTCATTCCTTAGATTTAAACCAAAAGGTTTGTAATGAGGGGCCTTGGTGAGTTAGTTAAGGAGACCTTAGCAGCCAGTCCCAGCAGTCCTGAGCTCCAAACCCAGGATAAGTTATGATGCCATAGCCAGTATGTGTGAGTAGTCTGAGATAAATGCTTGCAAGGGGCAGGGTGTTTTGCAGCTTGTGACAGATCTTTTATATTAACTCTGGCTTTTGTGGCAGACTCTGCAACTGGTGCATTCCCAGGTGACTGTAAATTCTGCTGATAAATCTGAGCATCTTTGTGACCCAGTGCTGTGGTTGTTGCACTGTGGTGGTTGTCACAGCGTGACTGTTGTCTCTCCTGGCAGGAGCCAGCTCTGCATCCATCCCACAGTGTGAGAGCTAATGTTTTATGATGAACCATCAAAGTTAATGGAGCTTCCTGCAGTTACAGGCAGGCTCAAAGGATTAAGTTGTTCTTCTCACTTTGACCTCTCTGGATGGTTTAGTAGGACATCATCATAATTTTGTATCCTCTTTTATCCTTTATGTTGGCCCCTAAATTTCCTCTTCATGGATCTGTTTCACAGGTCACAGCAATTTGCACATGATCTACAGCAGAGAAGGTGGGGAAAGGGAGGCATGGAGAAAGCCACAGGTAAAAACCTCATGCTTACACCAACAGATTCTGAAGTGCATATATTTTTTTGTGTAACTTATATTATAAAATATACTTTCATTTCTGTCACAGTTTCTATCTGAGCAGGACAGTTTCAGGTGTTGAAGACCTGGTCCTTCCTGCTTTTTCTGCTCGTTTCCAAAATGGAGTTTTCCTTAAGGTGAAGTAAGTTCCCATTACTTTGCTAGTGAATTTCTTCAAGCTCCATGTAAGCTGGCACCTCTTGTGGAAATAGCCCTGTACAATTAGAGGGTTGGATTGCATGTACTCTCCCTATTCAGTGCCCATTTCTCAGTGAGGCTGTGGTTATATAATGGGAAGACGTAATGCCATGTTGCCTATATCCTCGGATTTTTTGTTAGTATGCCCATTGCTGCTCTTCCTTCCCATGGGTGACTCTAAGGAACCAGTGCAAAAGGTTTCTGAATGCTGTAATGAGTGCAATATTTGGGCCAAGAGTGCTTGATGCTGACAATCTGATGACCTGGCCATCAGCACTCCTTTTTAATTCTTGGGTTTCCTGCTCTCTGCTCATCTGTCTGCACTTGGGACACCATAAGGGATGAGCTGTGGGGTGCAGGAGGTGGTGGTTGCTCCTCTTGTCATGACATGAAGACAGTTGATGTGAGCAGTGAATCTGCCTTACAGGGCACTGGGAGGTTCTCTCTTCTTGTTCTTTTATTCACTGGGGGCTATGTGAGACCAAATAGAATGTTTGTTAAGAGGAGAATGCACATAGGCACCACTGGACAGTTAAGGCAATGCAGAGTTTGCCTCACAGGTCACCACATCCACAGCCATGTTTCCTAGTGAGCTTCCCTTGTGGTGCTGTGCATGAAATTTCATGGAAAAATCCTAATCCTAGCCCTCAATTGCCCTGTTGTCACTGAGTACCCCAGCACCTGCCTGGTGTTAACAACACTTACAGCATACAGGAATGGGGATCCTAAGGAGCTCCTGGAATGCTGTGTGCTTCCAATGGCAGGGCTGGTCCTGCCCCAGCTGAGGGAGGATGATACAATCCATCTCTTGAGCCTGCCTTCCTCCTGAGTCACTGGCACCACTGATTCCTCCCCGTGTACCTCCCATGGCGTGGATTCACCTCCTTGCTTGGAACTGCAGGTCTTAAACAAAAGAGGACAAAGTTAAACCTTGACCTTGGTCAAAACTTGTGTCCAAGTTTCCTGTATCCCAGTTTAGCTTCATCCACTCCTTCAGCAGATTTCCCGTGTCTTTTAGGAGATTTCCTTTGCATATTTTGGAATTGAGCTCAGAGGTCTGCTTGTGTTGTTAAACTGCATGTTTTTAAACTTTTCCACTCTCCAGCCTGGAGATAACCATATAATGAACATTCTTCCCAAGAATTCTAAGAAAAAACTGACTTTTACATAACTTTTTACAACATTTATTCATAAATAAATATAGATTTATGCAATAGTGTTAGTTTCCTTAATTCAGCTTTAAAATATCTAAAATTTTAATTTCCATTGCTATTCCTTCATGCCAAGTATCAAGTGACGTAGAAGACAGTTCAAACAAATCTCTCTGTGTTGTCAGAGTGATGGGGTCACCCTAAACCAACTAATATTTATGAACAAAATATGGTGGGGGCATTAGGTCGTGTTTATTCGATTTAAGCATCTAAATCCAATTTTGCCATCTGTTGTGTCATGTTCATCTTTTAAATTAAACTCTCAGGCAAATTAATGTTACAAATGTAGTAAGATGATTGCAAAGTTATTGTTTCCCAAGATGTGTGATTTATGACATTTTTAATGCTGTTTTCTGCAGGTAATAATGGAAGAAGCCAGGCAGAGAACAAGATGTGTAGAATGAGCTCAATAGGCACGTTAATTAGGAGAGCTCAAGGATTGTGGGGAGGGACATGATTGTTCCCCTTACTGGCTTTTGATACCTTAATGTCCAGTCACCATAAACAGGAGCAGGCTTGTCTGAAGTGTGGGTGAACAGAGAAATGGGAGAGATTTGCAGCAGAGGTACTCAGCATTACTGGCTTCCTATAGCACCCTGCAGGCAGGTTTAACTGGAGGTTTCTGTTTGAATTGAAAGTACTAGAGAGATGTTACCAAAAGACTCCTCCAGAGAACACAGCTGTCCAGGGGTAAGGTGCAGCAAGCAGTATCAGCCTGCCTCTGAAGATGGTTGAATTACTGAAGTATTTTAATTGTTGGACATAATCTATAATTTTCACTTTCTTTCATAGCCAGTGCAAGAATGAGAGAGAATATCCCAGGAACTGTCTTAAATCATTCCCAATAAACACAATACCTGTGTTCCTCAGGGAGTGTCTATACTATAGGGTATAGTAAGCCAAATTAGATATGAATATCAAGGGCTCACCATTTGTCAGCTTAATCTTTGCTGTTTTATGCTGATGTGTTTTTAATCTTTGCAGACTCAGACTACAGAAAAAAATTATTTATGGATATTTCTCTGATCCAGATCATATAGCTGTGGTTATATGTTGTCTACTGCAACTTGTCTTTATACACTTTTAATGAAAGTATCTCAAAAATAAGAAAAAGTTTTACTGACCAGCCAGTTTTTCAGAGCATTGGCAGTATACTTCAACAGCAAATATTCTTTCCTTGCCAAAGCAATGACACATACTAATGATGTGCAACATCTGAATGTATTTTCATTATATGTTTGACATTTATCCTTCTTCATCCAAAGAAATTCTTTTGCATCCAATACCATATATCAAGACACAGAGGAGAAAAACCTTGCAACAGTGACTGTGAAAAGGACAGCAATTATTTCATTTGGTTCAGGGACCTTGTATCTTAGTGCCATGTAATGCAGTTGAATGTTCACTTCCTTTTATAAGTTTCTAATAGGTATTCTGGGCAACCAAGAAAACCTTCTAAAAATTAATAAATAGGACCTAAATCAAACCCAGACAATGTAGTTTAGAACGGCCATATAAAAAAACCACAACCAACACCGCCCCCCCATAATCTTGGTGGGGCAGATCAGTATTATGATCTGTCTCTTCTATAATTAGGACAGGAACTTGAAATATATTAATTTATGATGAAGCAAAGGGAACCTCTGCATGCTGTAAGGCGGAGTCTTGAAAAACTCCAATGATTAATTTGATGACCTGGAAAGCATACATATTAAGTATGGAAAAACAAAACACATTTGTATCATGATTACTAAAGGACTGTGCTGGTTTCAAAGCAGGAGACAACACTATTTCAATCTGGCCTCATCCCTGTGCCTTAATTATTAGCAGTGAAATGTTGGTTGTTTCAGAATGAGCCTTGGAGGTGGCAGAGGTCAAATCTAAAACAATACAGTGGAGACTGCTCTGACTCAGTACAAGAGCTCCGTATTTTCTTTTCCCATTGGAGGTACTTGGAAATCCTTGCCAGTTTGCTGCACAACTTACACTGCACCTGTAGAAGCTTCCAGTCTCCAAATTTTGCAGCATATTTTCATGGGCAGACTGTGAAGTTCATTAGTCCTGGACAGCTTTTCAAATGAGTAACCCTGCAGTAGTACCAGCTGATACTGAGGCGTGGTGTCCTGTGTAGTTGCGTGTCATCCTCAGATGATACCAGAGGGTTGGTTCCACTAGCCACGTCACCACCAACCATCTATTCATTCATTCTTTTTGCCTTGGACTAGACCTTGTAGTCATCTGATTTTATACAAGAAATGTGCCAGAAGAATGTGATAAGAGTTTGTAGAGTGAGAATGCTTCCTCTGATGGGAAGTCACTTGCTTTGTGCCAACGTAACATCAGATCAAGAACTAATTATTCAGTGTGTGTAAAAGAAAGTACAGCCTAATTATCAGAAAATACTGATCATTATCTTTAAATATCATATTTGTCTTCCAAGAAGTGGCCTAGGAAGATGTCAATACTTTCCATCTTGCATTTGAAAAAAGCCAAAATTCAGATAAAACTTCAGTTCTTCAGTAGGGCTGAAATCAGACAAGCTGAGTGATGATTTTTCTTCCCCTTATCTGGTGCAACACGAGAAAATAGGACAGGGCAATCTGCCAAAGATTTGTAAGGTATTCACACATTCCCTTACTCCATGGCAATTTGGTGGCATAGAGGATGTCCTCTACATAACTGTGAGCTGGCAAATATGATCCACTGTATGACCACACTGCCTGAAACTTTACAGTCTTCCTACACTATCTCCCTATCTTCCTACACTATCTTCCAACACTTATCCATTCTTCCCATTAGAAGGTTTTCCCCAATAGTAACATACTGCCTCTGCTTGCATTTCAAGCTCATTGCTCTCTCTCATCTAAGCAGTTCTGAGGTATTTGTAGCATTCCTCCTTTGCAGCGTTCATTCACAATTTTGAAAGCTCTTGTCACATTTCCCTTGAGTCCTCTCTAAACTCAGCCCTGCAGACTGTAGTCTTTTTCTGGGGTTCTTCAGTCCCCTGTCCAAAGCCATTCCAGGTTCTCTCACAGTCCTTGTTTTGCTCTCAGGATCTTGTTCTGCCCCATAACTCGTGCCAATGACCAAAACACACATTTTGTAGAGTCTGTGCATAGTCTGTGCAATGGCCATAAATGATCTGACCAAGACCTATACAACCTACTGTCCTCAAAGGTATTTGCTTGGACTTAAGTGTTTTTTCTTGCTTTCAGGATGTGCTACAGAACAGTTTCCTTCAAAGGTTGCATCTGCATTATCAGCAAAGAATATGGAAAACTGCACAATTTTGGTTGATTACAAACTACATATTCTCAAGCCAGCACTGTAATTCTAATTGCTTCTTTCTGGGTGCTTCCATAAACTTTACCAGCTAATTTGCACAACCATGTTCAGCTGTGAAAAGCTATGGCTCAGTCAGAGGCTGCAACAGCTTCCTCTTTTCTTTGTCTGGAGCATCTGTTATGATAGAATAGTAAACAATTTCTTTTCCTGAATAATTCCGAATAATTCATCCAGTGTAATTCATTCCAAGGAAATCTTGGATAGCACACACATGCCTTTTGTTCTTCTGCAACTTCCTAGTGTTAAGAATATGTCTGATTGTTGTATGTGATGCTAAGTGGAATGTATTGGACAAATGGAATCGGAGCCCGTCAATGATGGAATGGAGTGGCTGACCTTTACTGATGCTAAAAACAAAGGAACATCCAACGTTCAAAACAAAGTGTTCTCAGAAACATACAGTTAACTTTCATTTAAATTCAGCTTTCAGTGAAAAAAATAGGGCAAAAGAGAGAAGAAATTCTTCTCCTTGTACAAGGACAATCAAACCCAAAAAAAAAAACAAAAAAAAGTTTTGTGGGATGAGAACCATCAATGGTTTTGTTAGTTAGCTAGAGAAGGAAAACTGTTGCTTTCAGACTCACACCTTACAGCATGCTCGAGTACATACAACTTACTGCAAATTATTTTCTACATTAAAACACTGTTCAATGGAGAACTCTTCACCTTAGCTCTTTATCAGTGTCCATTTCTCCTCTACTTCTACGTGAAATAGTAGAGATTTCAAACAGAGAGAGAAGTTACTCCAAAGAGCTGGACAATGCCAGGGGTTTGCAAAGCAGTTTTTTGGGGTACAGGTTGATCATTTACAGCTAACTCACTGGTAGAGTTCTCTCTTGAAATGAAAGCAGGTCTACAGTAAAATTAAAGAGAGTCTGGAGTACCTTGTAGATAGTTCTGAGAGGAGTCTGATGGTCATATGAGTACTAATGAATGTAAAATCAGGAAAAAGACACCTATGATTTTTGCTCCTAGCTCCAGGATAAATCCCAGTGCTTCCCATGAATGAAGTCAAAGATTTGCAGAACTTGAGATGGAGAAGACTAGTCAGAGTTTACTTCTGAGCTGACCACAAAAGGAAAAGTTGGTTTTCTTTGGACCAAGTAGCACACCTGGATTTTTCATGTGGCTCAGTGCTGCTCTGCTGGTTTCACAGCCATCCCAAGTGACAGTACCCACAGCTTGCAGGGGGCTCCCTGCAGGGCTCCAGTGTGCAGCAGGCATCCTGCCCTGCCTGGAGCCTGCTGCCACCCAACAAGGCTGTGCTGGGGTGGTCACTGGAGCTCAACTGGAGATCCTCAGCAAAAGTAAAAGAACTGGAATAAATGCAAAAACAACTCAGGTTTCTAACAAGTGAGAATGAGCAAATCTTCAGCTTTATGTACTAAAGCTGATGCCTTGTATTCCTGTAATTCAAAGGAGCAGAAATGATCATGTATCATTATTTTGAGGAGGGCATAATGTTATTTAGGTAGAATTTACAAAAAGATATGAGGAATCCTAAAGACCTAACCAGGATGAGTGATCTGGGCATCACAGTGACATTTAAAGTTCATGGTAGATGAAGATTAATTTTGGATAAAGATATGACAGATCTGTGATCTGAATTACCCATGTGAATGATAGGATCTAAATTGTAACCATACAAGAAAAAAGACCAAACCATAAAACTGTGGACAGCAATTCAAAAGAAACAAGAGTCATGAAATAACAGCCAGTCTTAAATCTGAATAAGAAATTAGCTGGGGCAAAACAGGTTTTTAAGTTCCTTAGGAACTAAAATGATAAATAAAATCTAAACAATGAAATTTTGTCCCTTAAAAATGAGCATTACAGGTAGCCATATTTAACAGCTCAAGCCCTATCTGCTCACTGGGCTGAAGGCTGTACTCAATTCCTGTCACAGGAATCCTCTGAATTTCCTGAAGTCAATCAAGGATGTACTCCTTGCAAGTGAGATTGAGCCTTGGGATCATTGTGCCATCTGCTTTCAAGAGAGCAAGAAGCAACTCAGCTGGACTATTGTTCTCTGCTGCCATGATTACAGTTTTCTTCCCAGGACCTGGGAAGACCTGGGTGAAGACCTGTCCCTGCCTTTAGTGGGCACTGCTCAGCTGAGGTGCTGTCACTGCTGTTGTCATTGACTGTGGATGGTGGTAGGTTCAAACACCCTCTGCAAGGTGGTGGTGATTTGCTCTTCTCTCAAATTGTTCTACAGGTGAGGACAGCCATGAAAAGGTGTTGCTTTCTCACACTCTTTTGGCACTCTGTAGAAAGAGGTTTCACAAAAATGAGGAGTATAGAGCACCACTCCTACCTGGGCCTCAAAACCCCTCTGGCAGTGCTGGCAGCTCCTTCAGAAATTGCTCTGTAGTGCTTGGCTCAGGCTGTGCATGCAAGGATGGGATGCACCCAGCACAACAGGGCAGGGCCTCTGCACGCTGGGGTGATACAAGTGGTAATACTTTGCTTTTGCTCAGCTTCTACAGGCTGCAACAATAATCCTGATGTTTTAATAAAACCTCATAATTTTAAATTAAGCCTGAATTAATCACTTAAAGAGCAGCACAGGATCTTTGTTTCTGAAGCCTCTGACAGATAAATGGTTGACACGATGCTAAACATCTCAAGACAGGGAGTGTGACTAATTTTCTGTATTTAGTTTACTTTGATAAGAAATTAAGTTGAAAGTACTATTGCATGGGTAATGAAGTTTTGGAAAGAATTTCTGTGCCATCTCATTTCTAGAGATACGTGTTTTGAATGGCCCTTCCTTTGGGATTGGAATAAATGTTCTCCAAAAGTCCCTTCCGACCCAAGCAGGTCTGTGATTCTGTGATTCATTAACAGTTCATGTGGAAGGGAGTGATTGTGTACTGGGAGGTTTCTGTCCCTCCTGACACCCCGTTCTTGCTTCATAAACCTGAAGTGAGATCTGTATGTGTAGTAGAACTTGCAGGCTGCAGTCTGACAGAAATGAAATGTTCTGCCTTATTTTGCCCCTGGGAGAGCTTGCAGGTTGCTTCTTCACCTCCAGACATGTTTTTTCATGTCAAGGCAGGATTGAGTGTTTTCTGGGAAAAATCAGATATTGCCTTAGCAGGAGCTGGGGCTGCTCATGTGAACCAGTGTCACCAGTGAGAGAATTGTTTCCTCCACGGAATACAGGAGAGAATTTATTGAGAGAGTTGCAAATACTGCTAAAATGAGAAAGTATCCTAACTACATTCTTATAAAATGATGTCTCTATTCTATCCAAATAGGGTACATAATTCAAGACAGCTTCAGAGTCCTTTATCTGTTAAGTGAAGAACTTCCAAAAAAATTACATTTTACTTCAAAAGCTGGTGTCATTCCCTGTGCATATATCAAACCCCTCTAACCCAATAAATCAGAAAATTCATTTAAACTTTATTTTGAACAACCACAGCCACCTCTTTGCTTGCATCTGGAAATACAACATTTTTTTACAAAATAAATATACAAAGATAATGGTTTACATTTTTTTAAATTAATGGTTGTTGTTACATCAGAACACAGCAAAATGCCAAACTAAAACAGTGGCACAGTTTGTAAGGTTTTTTTGGTTTATGTCCGGTGAGATTTTAATTGATCAAATTTAACACTCAAACAGTCAAAGAAGCCAGATAATTTCACTTAAAAAAAAAGGACTATAGAGTTTGGAAAATATCTTAAAATTAGTTTTTCTGTTTTTACTTGCATGTGAGTTCTTTAAAAATGCAAGTGTCTTCTTGTTTCACTGATACACAGTAGTGGCAGTATGAACATTTAGTGATAATTGCTTGGCAACCCAATTTACCTCATATTTAGGAATATTTTTTTTTTGTAATCCTGTCTACTGAAGCCAGAATTTTTTTATCCCTAACAATACTTATTTGCATATTTGGTGTTTTGCACATGGGGCAAAATGCACTCCACGATCCTTTGCTGCTGTTTTGCCTTATGATCATGTGGCAGTTGCCTGCTATGGGACATAGGAGAAGTAATTTTTTTCTGGGCCACTGTTACAAACCTTGCAGGTTTTTCAACTGACCATGGCAGAATTCTGTAAGGGAAAGAACATTGCCCTGCCTATGATTTGTTTTGCCAGGGTGAGTCTTTCTGGAGCCTAAAAATGAGGAGAAAGCACAGCTTTTTTTGGTGGACATTTATTGGTGTTCAGGAAGACAATTTAAAATTAAAGTTGTGAAATTTATATAATTCTTATTTTTACTGATGTTATTAGTAACTCCAGTTGTGCACTCTGCAGGTAAACTGTTGAATTCTTAGGGAATTTATCATGAGAAAGGACTGACAGACAGGACCTGAAGCATAGCCTGTAGTAGGGAAATATGTAAAGCATTTCCTATTTGTCACCTGGCATGGTTCTGCCTGAGAGATATGTACACTGCAAAATTAATCATGCTGATGTTCTGATCCTGTAGCACGTGGCTCCAGACTTACTTTACTGAGTTTGTAGCCTACTGGAAAATTCATGCGTGCCAAAGAAAATACCTAATGTGAATGTTTGATCTAAGAACTGCTGGCTCTTTCTGTGCTGACAGTAAGCACCATTCTCACATATGATTTTGCATTTAAAGAGAGAAGCTGTGAATATAAAGCCTTGGCCAATGGCATCCTGGCCTGTGTCAGGAACAGTGGCCAGCAGGACCAGGGAAGTGATTCCCCTTGTCCCCAGCAGCACCTTGAGCACTCTGTCCAGTTCTGGACCCCTCAGCTTAGGAAGGATGTCGAGCTGCTGGAATGTGTCCAGAGAAGGGCACCAAGGCTGGTGAAGGGTCTGGAACATAAACCCTGTGAGCCCTGGCTGAGGGAGCTGGGTTTCTTTAGCCTGGAGAAAAGGAGGCTCAGGGGAGACCTTATTGCTCTCTACAAGTGCCTGAAAGGAGGCTGGAACCACCTGGGGATCAGCCTCTTCTCCCAGGCAAACAGTGCCAGGAGGAGAGGGCACAGCCTTAAGCTGCACCAGGAGAGGTTTTGGTTGGACATCAGGAAGAACTTCTTCACAGGAGAGTGATTGGGCATTGGGATGGACTGCCCGGGATGATGGTGTAGTCAGCATCCCCAGAGGTGTTTAAGGAAAGACTGGATGTGGCACTCAGTGCCATGGTCTAGTTGGCACAGTGGTGTTTGGTCATAGGCTGAACTCGATGGCCTCAGAGGTCTTTTCCAACCCAACTGATTCTGTGACTATAAATGCTGTTATAGATATTTAAAACATAAACATAAACATAAACATAAATATAAATATAAATATAAATATAAATATAAATATAAATATAAATATAAATATAAATATAAATATAAATATAAATATAAATATAAATATAAAATGTTTTCTCCAAATGTTCTATTGTATTTTTATTCAAAGCTTCACAAAGCTGTTCCAACAGGAGTGTTTTAGCTCTTCACTAACACAAGAAAATTATTTTCTTGGGACATTATCAAAATTTTCCTTCAAACACACTTAAATCTTCAAATGGAATGTTTTATCCATTAACTCACCTTGCAAATGACTGTGTCCTAGAACTTGTTGATCTTTTTTGGTCCTTATTTTTTATTTTTTTCAAAGTAGTAGTTACATACTGGAACTTAAAAAGTGCCGAGCACTGTATTCCCCATGAAGCAAACCTCTTAATGTTAATCATGCTTGGAAAAAAGCTGCCAGATTGGAGCTAAATATCTGCACATCCTCAGTATTTCTCCAGCTGGGCACCTTTTTCCTTCCTGTGAAAAGATAGATGTACTGCTACGACACTGAGCTTGAGCTGGGGAGATTCAAAGTCCAGTTTGATAGGCTACAGCCCCATTTAATCATGGCTTTATTTAAAAAATGGTGATAATAAATATTTTGTCTTTTTGATTCTGGACTTTCAGGGTGGCATGCATTTCTTAGCCATATAAGACCATTAAGACCTTACTTTCAGATCTTATGGCATGCTGTAAACAACAGCTATCACTTACAGGGCAGATGTTTAACCCCTGGGCTGACTTTGATTAGGACTCCTATTACCCAGCTTTGGTGTAAAAATGTCTTTGGGTGTAAGAATATCTGCTCACCAGCTCTGTGCAGCACTGTGTAACTGCACAGCAAACAGTTTTGACACTTCAGATAAGATTTTATTCAAAGCCTTGTACTTCCAGATATGTAAAAGTAGGGATTGTCTTTACACACTTTCACTTTCAAAATGGCAACGCTTTAGACCTTTTAAAAGATGGGTTCATAGAATGAACATTCATTATATCTACACTTCAAAGTGCCAGTTTCCAGCATTTGTTTCACTGCAAGTATAACTCACTTTCTCTCTACCATTTTTAGTAATTGTCATAATTGTAGGGTATAATTTCTTTTTTTTTTTTTTTTTGCAGTTTTGCATATTATCTCTCTATAAACCTACCCATGTGAGCTCCATGTTGCCCTTTTCTCATTTGTTTCATTGAACGCTAAATCAATGAACTTTAAGCAAGCCAAGGTTAGTAATGTGGCATTAAGCATTAATCCATTAAACACCCAGGCTGTAAATCTACTACATACCTCTTTTGAAGAGGTTATAAAATGCCATACAATTAATTATCTGGAACTTGAATGCACCTAATTTATGTGAGCTGCAAAATGGAACTATTAGTTGGAAACATTATGCTTCCATTATGAGCAGAAATGCAACAGATTTTAAGGTCTAAAACCCTTTTAGCAATCTCAGACATAGCTTGCCTACACAGCACCTTCTGTGAAATGTTTGGCTTGTAAAGACAAGCTGGCCTCTGCTGTTCTGATAGCAGTGATTTGCACCTGCTGGGTGGCCCCTCTCTGTCTGTCAGCATATCTACACATGAGCTGGCCTGTTCTCCTCAGGCCCCCACAAACTCTGCCTCCTTTCCCAGTGCAAGAGGCAGAGAAGTCTGATTAGCATAGGGTAAAGCAATGTCCTGCTAAACTGATGCCAGGTGAGTGAAGGCTGGAAGGCAGAACTGAACTCTCTGTTGGTTGCCATTTCTGGAGGCATTTCTTCCATAAGCACAAGGCAGGGGTAGGAGTTCAGAAGACAAGTCTTTGTTGTGTTAGTACACCTGGAAGCAGGTATACTAGGTTAAAAAACAAAACAAAACAAAACCCACAAAAAAACCCACCAAAGTGTATTTATATAAATAGCTCTGTGCTAAATTGAGGAGCCCTGTTTAGTTTTCCATCTATGAGATGCTGATGCTGCAGTTGCATGTGATAACATTGGTCATGCTTAAGGTCCTGTCCTTTTGGTGTTGGAACAGATCTGTCCTTAATATGACTGGATAAAACTGGGGAACCTAGAGCCTAGAGTAGGGATTCACCTTGGCTAACTCACAGAGGTCGTCACAAAGCTCTGCAGTTTCCCCAGAGGGAAGGCTGTAACGCTTTGTGGGTAATATGTAAAAATAAAGCTATAGATAACCATTAGAAGAGGAAGGACAAAGCTGGTAGGAGATACTGTTGTTTTAAAAAAACCTCACATGTTCTCCTTGGCCATTTGTCTATTCCTGGTCCATTCACAGAAACTTTTAGAGGTATACATAACATACATACACATAAATGTATAAGAGGGCAAGGTTATTAAAATTATGAAATAATTTACATTAAAGTTCACAAAGAAATTCCGTTGCAGATGAAAAGTGAAAGGACTCTTAATTCTTGCTAAGTTTTTCTGTCATATGCTGTAGTCCCTGTAAATGCTCTATAGGAAAAAATGCATTATTTTGTTTTGATGCTAGTACAGCCTTTTTCAAAGGGTTTTGCAAAACTGAAAAAATAATTTCAATGTGTTGCTAACCTATTCTTTTGTATATCTCAGATTTGCCCTTATTTAAGTTTTCAGTGAATCCCTCCCCACTTCTTTTTTTGTCAAAAGAAATGTCCATAAATCATTTGAAAACAACATAATCAAGGACAGTATTGCCTGTGACACCTCTCACATACACACTCGTCTGTTCTGTTGTCTTTTCTTGCTATCATCTGTCACCAGATGATAACACAATGATTCTGGAGAAACTGACATTTTAATTAATTGGAGTTGGAGGGGGGATTGTTGCTTTTCCAAGGTCCTATTTTGTGGTGGGAATCGCAAGAGGGCCTAATACAATACATCCTTTATGGTCTTAATGATGTGGGCTTTTCTTTGCTACAGGTAATTAAAATTCATGAGGTGGTGGGTTAGGAGATATTAGAAGAAGGTCCCCGTGCAGAAATGTTGCATGCTGCAATATAATTCATAGAACAGCAAGTCTTTAAAACTTACTTCTCTACTTGATTTGGCCATTTAATAGAAACTTTCAAACAGAAGTACAGAGGGCTGAAAGCAGCCTTATTTTAAAACAAAAGTATCCCTTTAAAGAAACTTACCCTAAATAGTTATAATTATTGATAACAATAATTAACTTTGATACTTTATTATACATCTATAAAAACCTCATGCTGACTATGCTGTGAAGTTTTTAAAAACAATGTACTGTGTGAGCTCTTTTGATTTTCCCAAACCTTCAGGTTTTTCCCCTAAACAATGAAGACTTTAATAACATGAAATATAGTGAATACTGAAAAATCCAGTGGGTCTTGCCCATGTTCTAAAAGGGTGTATTTATTTACCTGGGGTTAAACACCTCTTAGTCCTCTTCAGTTCTGATATATTTAGCATTGTGGCAGATATGTAGTCAACAAGGATGAACCAGATGGAAAGTAATCATTTGCAGTTTAGTGCAACATCATAACCTTTCACTTCACTGCAGATGTGGGGTAAAAAAATGGTACATTGCCCTTCTGAATGGTCCTCTCTTGGTGTGACTGGTTTCACCTGCTTCCAAGACAGAGAAGCCTGCTTAACCAAAGTTCTATTACTAGCACTAAAACTACAGGATTTGCTCTCAACTTCTGACTGTTTATCAGGCACCCCAAGACCAGGAGAGACCCACCCACCACTGACTTGTTCCTCTGAAGAGATTTCTCAGTGCATTCTGCCCCAGAACCCAACAGTGTTCACAGCCATTGCTCCAGGCACGTCCCTGGGGAATTTTCTAGGCTGGGGAGTCTCTGTGCTGGTGGTTTAACCTCGCTGGTAAGACATAAAAAAGAACAGAAAGGATGCAATTAAATGTATCTCTGTGCCACAAAAGCTTTATGCATAAAGCATTGATGATTAAACATCTTTGAAAATACTGAGAGATGTCAGGCACTCCAGTGTTATTCCTCATTTCCTGAGTCCCTGGGCAGCACTGCATCCCTGTAGCCTTCTGATGGGGCAGTGGTGTGTCCTTCTAGCTCAGTTTGAGCTCTTACACATAACCAGGTCTCTGGCTCTCTGACATGATGCTCTGGAAATCTCCAGCCATTTTCTACCTCCTTTTCCTGGGGAAATACATTACTCCAGAAGAATGAGAATAATTTTATGTAAGTAATGGATTTCTGCTGCTATCTGTGCCCAGCAGCTCTTCTGAGCTGGGCAGTCAGCTGGAAGGCAGTTCAGTAGGACACCTTCAGGCAAACTTAGACATTTATCATATGATACACCTGCATTTTAATTTCATTTACTTTAGGGTTTTATTTTGTGTATTTTGAAGGCCTAAGATGAATAAATCAAGTCTCATCTGGCGTGCATATTTTAGCTTATCTAAACTTCAAACTGTCTATTTGTCACGTGTCAAACAGCCCCAGTTGTGTGGATGTGATATATAGCCCCAGTTCTGTACATGTGACTGTCTTAGGGACTGTAAAACTGGACAGATTGTTTTAAAATGCTGCTAGGACAGCTGAAGATGTAATCCAGCTTGTCACAGCCTGGAGCAGAACCTGTCTTGTTGCTGCTGTTTGAAGTTTTATGTGTTTGGTGGGGTGGGAGAGTTGAGACAATGACTGGCTTTAGTTCTGACAGCAGACATTGCATGATATTCCTTGTTTCTCCCTTGTCTGGTGCAGGAAGAGCCTGGCTCAGCTATCCCCCCATCATTTCCAGGGGCAGTGAATATCATGAGAGGCCTCGTGTCTCCCCTTCCTCTCCCCCTTCCTTCCTGGAAGCTGCTAAATTCCCCTTAAGCCAAAAGCACTCAGGAAGTATGAGGTACATGACATTCGAAGGAAGGGGCAGTTCAAGTGCAGGGCAGCCTCTCCTAGCAGCATTTTACAGTCATGGGAATTGCACCAGCAGTTCCCAGTGCATTATGCAATACTAGAGCACTCTGGTATCTCTGAAAGCCACAGGGAAGTAAAGCTTGGACACTTGCCAATGTTAGTTCAACACTAGGATTGGAGTTAGATCCCTTAAACTTTCAGTGTACTTATCTAAGCTTTCCCTGTGACTATTTGCTAGTACCAAAGGCCAGTCCAATGAAAGGCATGGCAATAGTGAAGAGAGTTTGCTGTGATGGAGTAACATGGGTAAAAGAACAGGAAGTTTTAAAAGAAATAATAGTGCATTGCCCCTGTAGGTGAAAGCAAAAATAAACCCAAACCAGAACACACACACACATCTGACAGATGAGACTTGTGCCTGAAAATACCTTTTATCTCTCCCTTAAAAGATCTTTTTTAATTCTTTCTGAAGAGTAATAGATTAAAATTGATCCAGGACAACTTACTAATGATTTAATCAGAGTTGCATCTGTACTCCGTGTTTCTCAGCTGAACTAATTTGAATGCAAAATAGGAATCAAAGTAGTGACCATTGTGCATGGGAAAGAACAGAGATTTAATTTTATGTGTATTGCAGGTGTTTTGAGCTATGGATTTAAGTGATCAACAATCTATATTTAGTTCAGGGCACAATGACATATTTTACAAGATGTGTCACAAGTCAGATTCTTCTGCTGTAATTTCTAACCCCAGTTTTAAACACTGTCAGCATCATCTAGAATTCAGAAAAAGAGAGCAACTCATCACCATGCCAATGGAACAAAAACTGCTGTATGATTTAAATACCTATAGCTTCATCATTTACTCAGTTGTATGCTTTCAATTTGCTAAGCATGAGGTTGGTGATTAAACTGGTGCATAATTATTAGCAACAGAGAGACTGTTGTCAGATCTCACAGTCTTCTGACCAGGTGCAGGCTTCTCAGATTCAGTCAGAGCCTGCCTGTCAGTTTTATGAACAATCCAGCAAAATAAGTGACTGATTTCCATCACAGAGGCAGTCTTCAGCAGATTGTCACAGTAAAACTCTTTCTGAATAGTGTAATGAACATTCTGATGTTTGCAAAAGCAATTTTTTATATATAGACAAGTGTGAGTGTAAAAACATTAACAATCTGATCCCAGTATCTGTCTCTCTAGCTCTTTATCTCTATCCTTTCCTTAATATCCATCTATTTCACTCTAATGTCAAAGTCAATCAAACACTTTGTGATAATGCAAACAGAACTGAAGCATGGCCCGCTAAATTAATCCAATGTGATGAGGACTTCAAAAGATTGAATTCCTTTACTCTGTTTCTTCAGCACACTTTCATGATCAAAACCTAAATGTCTGGTTTGCCAAACATTTCTGCAAATCTCAAATATAGACAGGATAACATAGGCTGTGCATTGCAAAAGCAATGACTTTTTGCTCTCTACAAGGACAAACTCATTCTGGATGCAGAGTGTCTTTTTGGAGCCCGAATCTCATGTCGCTGCTGGTGCTCTCAGAGATGATGGCTTGTTTGCTGAGCTGCTAGATGCAGTAGTTTTACCTTGTAGAGCATGGAGAGACCTGTCTGATGCTTCCTGTCATTCCTGACAGGGGGCTGACTTATGCTCACCTCTTCTAAGTACATCCACCCTCTGGTTTTTGTACTTGAAGCAGCTGCTTCAGTAGTTCACCACTGGTGTAGGAACATGGATCAAGAGCAGGATCCCTGCAGCCAGGGGATGGCAGGACACGTCCTTGGGCTCAGGCTCTGGGCTCTTGGAGCACTGCCTGTGCTGCACCTGGGCTGGGGGCTGCAGGAGCCAAACTCTGTGGGTGCAGCACTGTGCCCAAGAAGTATGCAGCATTGTGACATAGCAGACACCCAAGTCTTGGTCTGCTTCATGACCTGCCAGGTCAGAGATGGCAGCCCTTGCTCCAGAGAGTGGCAGCCAGTGTGGAAAACTGCACAGAGCTGAGTGACCAGATGGCTAAAAGCAGACTCAAGCTGGTGATCTTGGTTTGGACAAACCATTTTTTAGAGGATTAGACTCTGTTTTCTGCAGTGTGCCCTCACTTCTTCCACTTTCTCTTAGTAATTTGCTGTGCAGTTTTGCTAAATCAACCTACATATACAAATACAATAAGCCTGCAATATAAAAATACAGGTTATTCAGTGAGAAGAGAAACATTTTGTCAATATCCTTTTAAAGTGTTCTTCTGCAGGATAAACAGTACCATGTCGGAGAAAGCAATCCATAAACACCGTTTTCCTCTTGCACCAAAGTGTAGTGTAAATTCATTACTGAACTTGACATTTCTACCCCTCCTTGAAGGTATTCATGTGCTGTGCCACTATTGGAGATGAATAGATGCTGAAGCTCTCAAGTGCATCCTATTTGCTTGTAAAATAGAAATAACTAACCAGAAACCCATGTACAATAATTATACGCTAACAAGCCTGTTTACTCTTCATCTCCTTTCAAAATATGTACCTTGTTACTCACAATTTTATAAACACAAGAGTAAATAATCTTGAATGTTTTAAAAATAGGTCATAAAAGCAGTATAATTTCATTTAATGCATATAGAGTAGGAAAGAGTGGGCCATGTTCTCCATCACTGGATGGAAGCACAGTGACGGCAAAGATGAGTAAGACCTTACGGAAGAGCCATGTCCTACAGTGGTTTGGGCGGGGAACAGACATGTTTAGACCAAAAAAAAAGATGGACTGAACTGTAAAAATAACTTTAAATGATGATCAAATGGGAGGAAAAATGTAAAAATTCTATACTTATGAAATGGATGAATGTTTTACTAGCAGTGACTGAGGTTCTGATTCAAGTGATTTAAAAAGCTGAATCAGTCTAACTTTTTACTTGAAAAACAATGTCACAGTGTAATTTTTGTGGTATTGTGTTAATCTCTCAATATTTTAACTGCTGGTACTACTGGAAATTAATGTTTGCATTGAAACAAGTCTTCCTTTCCTGGTAGGAACATGAAATCTTTCCAGTAAAAGTGTTTTTGCAAAGCTGTAACCCTTTGAAAGTTGCAAGCCCAAAAGAAATTGAATCACAAAAATAGGCTTTCATGGATCTTAAGCTGGGAGACTGGAAATGAGTTTTGTGAAGGAATCATCATTCTAAAAGGAATGATTCAACACCTTGTTAAGGGAAATAGATCTGTCAGCTACAGTTTCTACTTCAGCTCATCAGCAATGAAAAGATGAAGGAGGAGGCTAGTCTAGAAGCATGGAGGGAATTATACCTTCTGATGTTCTCCCAAATACTCATGTTTGTAGTGCTTCAAAATTTTTACTGTAATATCCTCTCAACATCCTTCTGAATTGGAGAAGAGCCATGACTCTCATTTTACCGATGGGAATTTAAAAACAGGGAAGCTGTACTCCTTTGATTTGGATTAAGCAGATTGTTTATGGTCACAGAGGAGGTTTGTGGTGAAATGCAGAGGGAAGGCAGGCTGTCATAACCCCCAAGCTCATGCCCAGGTAGCAGGACCGTATTGTCTCCCTGGAAAACTGCTGGATCTGGTCTTTAGCTCATTAATTCATTCATATTGCAGCCAATAATATCCATCTGTAACACAGCAGCTTCACCTGACCTACACTGAGAAGACAGGCTCTGAAGAAACCAAAACATTTCAAAAGCCCTGGGAGAGGTTGCCCTGGCAGATGAAGCCTTGTGTCCAGCTCACAGGTAGCTAATCCTCAGCGTAACTCAGTGAAGAGGGTGGAAGAGTGAGAAGTAATGGTTTATCAGAGCAATAAATTGGGTGGTCCAATTTTCTTAAGTTGTGCCTGAAGCTGGAGGATGGTAAACTCAAGTCTAACTTCCCTATGAAGTCACTGGAGAGAGGTGAACCTCTAAGTTGGATGGCCTCAACTACCTGCAGAGGTGTGTCTACCTTTTTCTGTGGGGCCTTTCTTGATCACTGCATGGCAGACACAAGACTCCTGCAGCACAGATATCTCGGTGGCTGAGTTAGGTTTCTTTCTGCATAAGTTATGATGTTGGTGTTAAGTCTTTTCTTTCCCTAGACTATAATGTAGCTCTCTCTGGGATGCAAACAGGAGAGATGACAGCAGCCCATGCTGTAACCTCATGGCTGATGCATCCACAGCCGAAGTACTTTGATGTCCCTTTTTGACTGAGCATTCAAAATTCAGTTTACTGATTTTCCTGTCCCCAAGTATGCTGGTGTCCTGACTCCTTTTGCACTTTGCACCCAACCACAAACGCCTGCATTAGGCTGACAGTGACGTGGGAGAAGGTGAGGAGAGCGCCCTGTGTGCACCTGAGCTGAGAGAGCAAAACCTTCACTTGGCTGTTCTCAGGCTTCTGACTGCCAGCCAACATGATTTTCCACGTACCACAGCCACATATTTTATTTTCAAGGGTTACTTAATATGCTTAAAGAAAATCTGTAAATACTTGAAAACAAGTAGTGAAAAAAAATCACACCAGGTGCTTGAGGAAAAATAGCTGACTCTTAATACATGATTACCACTCTTTTTATTTCAAGGTCAGCAATATAAACAGAATTTTTTTGTCATTTCTTACCTAAAAACAAGCTGCCTTCATCATAATTTCTTTCCTGGTTATTCTTTGAAATAGGAAATGAAGGAAAAGTGATAAGTGTGAGGGAAAGAGAAGGTTTGCAGTTGAGTTGACAAACATTTTATCAGGGCCTGCTGCAATAGGACAAGGAGTAATGGTTTTAAGCTGAATGAGGGTTGATTTACATAAGATACAAGGCAGAAATTTTTTACAATGAGGGTAAAAACACTGCTCAGAGACTGCTCAGAGAGATGATGAATGCCCCATCTCTGGAAACATTCAAGTTCAGGTTGGATGGGGTTCTGAGCAACCTGATCTAGCTGAAGATGACCCTGCTTATTGCAAGAGAGGTTGGATAAGATGGCCTTTCAAGGTCCCCTCCAATCCAGACCATTTCATGATTCTGTGATTTGAACAGTTTTAAAGGATGTTTTCATTTTCTCTGCTTATTTGCTCCCAGGAAGAGTTCAGACATAAGCAATCCACTTACTTTGATTCACTTGAGCCAAAATGCCAGGATAATTGTACCTGATGGCAGAAGTGGTGACTTCATGCACTTTTGCAGGCGCACATGCCTGCTCCAAGCCAGACTCTGTTCCTGACCTACTTCACTCAACACAAAGTTTTAAACAGATAATTAGAGAAATACTTTATTTCAAATATATCAACCAATCAAGGCTAAGTTTGCCCTTTCTAGTGGCTTATTTTTAAAAGGTGGGGAGATACTCTTGTAATCAGAGGTGTATCTTCTCACTTCAAGGTGAAAATAAAAGGGGGGGAAAAGGAAAAAAGGGGAGGGAAAGATACTTTTTCCAAACAAAAAGGCTGGTGGCAATTTTTTTTAAAGGCACCATCAAGCAAACAAGAAATTCAATTCAGTTTTTATCTCTTAATGCCAGAAAGCAAATAAGGTTCCATTTGGGTCAAATGTATGAGCTCCGTGTCTGGCACAACAAACAAATATTCTATGGATTTGTGATTTACCCTAGAAACTGACTGGTCTGATTGAAAATAATGATGTCTGACAGTGCAGGGCCAGTGACTTGGCCTTTGTTAATGCACAGCTAACCAAGGACTACCATGCACAGATACTGGAAAACCAATTAGCTATTCTAAGAAGTATTGGCAGATAAAATGCCCTGATTAATCACATAAAATATGTATAGTCCCTTATTTCTGCAACTCCTGTTTGAAAATGATCACTAATATTTCTGAATGAACTCATTTTGTTGCTGGATATACCAGCAGGGTTTTTTGGAGCCAGATATAATTTGAATATCATTTGATATATGAATCCTTAGGAAAGAACATAGCTGTGGATATAAGCTGATGTGAAATATATTTATACACATAAAATGTGTATGTGTAAGAAACAAATGAGGCTTGCTTACTGTGCTGCATATCATAGCAAGCTGAGGATTATTAAATTAGAATTGCTACATCATGCTAATTTATTTTTTATTAGTAGCTTACTAGAACACTTTTCTGCCAAATGTGCTATTTTCCTCCTGTATGTCTTTAGTGCAGACATACTAGTATGGTAATGCACTAGTTCTTAAATAATTTAAACAACAGAGGTTTACCCAGCCTTCAGATGTCTTATTTGACAAAAATTATACTTGCAAAAAAACTCAGGTGCTTTTTCAGTGCATGGATACTAAATTATAGAGTCTCTTCTTTTCCTCGACAAAATCAATAAGAAGCAAAGGAGAAATAGTTCCCTGATGGGAAATCCCATTCAGTGTTTGGCAAATATGTTTGTTTATGCAGCTAGAAGTGAGAGAGATCAAGAAGAATAGGTGAAAGAGAGGTTGAAAACCAGCTGAGATAGTTCAGGAATAGTGCACATCTGGTTATGGCATTGGAGGATCCCTTATAAAGCATAATTTTCTTCAGTGAAGGCACTCAACATAAGCCAGTAAGACAACTACCCATCCTAAAGAGGGAAGGTATCTGTCTGCCACTCATCCACATACAAACACTATCCATTTTGTCTGAGCCTTTCCTCTTAGGCACAGGTCTTCCTTTCTCAAGTTGGCAGGAAGGAAAAACAAGTTACTGCAGCCCTTGTGAGAGTGAGCTTAACTTTCCTCTTCTACTCAGGAGTTCATGACGAGTGACTGGAGGGAAGGAGCACCTGCACTTCCCTGTCTTCTGCCTGCCCCTCTTCACTGGCTCTCAGAAAGGGCCACCCAGAGATCAGAGGCTGTGTTTGCTGTCAGGCTTGGACCAAGCTTCACAGTGACTTTTGAAGTTTTTGCTCTCCAACTACTTGTTTTGAAGGTCAATGTAGACAGGGGACAGCAGACAATAATGCAGAGAGCTCCCAATGGAAACACGCTGATTAAACCCAAATGCCTGTGTTTTCTTCTCTTTTCTCATGCTGAGGATCTGGCCATTCATGGATGTTTCTGTTGACATTGCTGAAGCACCCCATTTCTCTCTTTTATTTGAGCTGAACCTGAAGGCATGCTGGGCTACCATCCAGAAAACAGCTCATGAACACTCACTAAAAATATATTCTGGTACTGTTACATCCAAAGACATCTGTCCAGCAGATACTGTTGCACAACAGAGTTAGCAGGCTGCCAGCTGCAACCCTGGAACCCAAGAGTTGTCACTAAAAAGTTGATTAAAAGGGTTGCATTCAGCTCAGGAATGAAAGCACATGGGGAGCCTCTGGTTTCTACCATGGCCTCTCACTCTACAGGTCTCTCAGAAAGAACACAGAGACCCTTTAGGCCAGGACTGGGAGCAAGCAGCTGTAGCAAATTTAAACCTGTCTCTGCCCTGTTGCAGGCTGGCTTAGAAGCTCAGCAACCAAGGATACGGTGAGGGGAACACCCAAATGTAAAGGTAAGAGTGAAAGGGGTTCTTGCAGCACCAGGACCACAGTCTGGTCCTGGTGTATCTTGCAGGTAGATGCCAGGGTCCTGCTGCTCCTGCTGCGTGTCCCAACGAAGAGTCACAGTACTTTGGTTGGGTAAACATTGCTGTAACGTAAACAGCTCTCTGTTCTGGAAGAGATGTTTTGCAAGCATAGCTGGTTTTCAAGCTTTTCTTAAGTGGATGTACAAGCCATGAGGAGAAAAGAATGCACAAAAATAATTACAAAACCCCCGACAACAAACCGAAACCAAACCAAACAAACTGCCGACAACAGCAACAACAACAAAAACAAAGAGAGAATCTGGGCAGGTTCATATCTGCCTCTGTTTTTGGTAATAGCTTTAAGATGTTAATGAAGAGATCCTTGTTTTGTTCAAGGAAAACATGTACTTCATGTTTTTGCTATACAAAACAATGACAGAAAAATGTGTTCAATTGCCTTACTCTGCCTTAACATAAAATTGCTTAGTGTTGTCTCTAATAAAACTGAAAATGAGGAATGAAAGTACAGGTTGCTCTGTGCAAGGTCTAATTTTTTTTTGTGTGCATTATATTAACTATCTCTGCCCAATTTTGTGATAATAAGGCAAATAAGGAAAAAGCCTCAGTTGAAAACCCCAGCATATAATCAGCAATTACAAGTGGGTAGTGCTTCATTGTAGGGGTTTTTATGATCATTATGAATGGTAAGAATCTTGTTTAAATATTTGAATATGATTTCCCAGAATCAGTTAGGCACCCTCTTTGTAATGACTATTGATGGAGTTGTCCATGCACTCACTGTCTTGTTTTTTGAGACTGTGGCCTCTGAAACCTGCAATGTTAACTTAGCATCTGCCTCTGTGCAGGGCCACTTTCAGCCAAAGATGGATAATGGGGTCCCAGGGTGGCACCACTACTGGGAAGCTCTGTAGAGCTTCTAGCAATGCAGGGATACTCCTCCTATAGCTCTGCAGGGAGATATGCAGCTCCCCAGCCTTGTTCAGCCAGACACCAGAAGGTTGTGACTCACTCAAAATTAGTCTCGTCCCAAAATTTCTGGGACACAGTCTAACCAACCCTCACTGAGCCAGAATAAGGAGATTTGCATGCTGCAAAAATAGAGGAATAAAGGAAGTTCCCTCCTTGTTTCATTTTCATAACTTCTAAGATTTAACAGGCCACAGAGATGATTATAGACATATTTAGCATAAAAAAGAACTGATAAAGAAATTCTCTGAAGTTTAAATGTAATAGGATTGTGATGGAGGACCATGTAGGTTCTAAGAAATGTCTCTAGTATGGAGAACTGAAGACTCTCACAGCATTAATGAACCTCTCCAGAATACAAAGAAGCTGAATCACTCCTTTGAATAACCAGTTAATACTGTGGAAATTGGGTACTTCATTAAATAACATAGCCTTTTAAGTCCTGCCTTAAGCACTTTAAATATACTACTATTAGTAAAAAAATAATTATTTGTTAATTGATTTTGTAAAATTTTCATCCAGTAGGTAATTTGTATGCTGGATTGGGCTTGAAAAAAAAAGTCATTTCTTTATAACAAATGTATTAGGGCTACAAAGGAAAGGGGGAAAAAGTTATTTTTTCTTGGTCAAAGAAAAAGAGTGACAATGCCAAAAAGGAGCTGAAAACTTTCTAAGAAATAGCTTGTGCACAGGAAGGAATTATGGTATTTTGATGCATCCAGCAGAAATTTTCCACTGTTTGTGCTAAAAGTGCATGCATAAGCCCACAATGTGCAACTCTAGGAAAGGTGCAGGCGTATATAAGGTATATAAAGCAGGCTCTGCCTTTGTATGTTTAATAAAGACTCATTGATTTTACCCTTACACACTTTGTCTGTTTGTATCCTGGCTGTACTTTTGCTTGCACCCTTCATTTGCTACAGCAAACACCTGGATTGTGGCTGAGAAATGTCATGTGCCTGGGTGACACACACTTCTGGGGTGGAGGACACCCCAGGCTCACTTCATCCTTTGTGTGTTTCTGGAGTCTGGTGCTGCTCTGGAAATGTCCTTTTTTGGGGGTAGCTAGCATCTGCTTTTGAATCAAATTCTTCCCGCTGAACACCAGTTCAGTGATCTATTTCCTCACATCAGCTTCTCCACTGAGTATTGCTGGGGCAAGGACAGGGGAGACTTTCACGCTGGTGGGGCTGTGAAAGAACAACCCACCAAGGGAAAGAAGTAAGATCTATAACTGGGTTGTGCCAAGGCACTGAATCATTTAGCACAAAAACCAAAAACCAAACAAAAACAAAAACAAAAAAACAAAAAAACAAAACAAACCGAAAAAAAAAAAACAACCCCACAAAACAAAACAAAACAAACCAAAAACAAAACCAAAAACAAACAAACAAACAAACAAAACCACAAAAAAACCAAACCAAACCAAAACAAAACTGTGAGTTGACTGAAAAGAGCCATACCTGCGATGTATTTGGAACTGGCAAACATTTCAGCTGCTCCTCATAAAGTGCTTTTGTCAGTGGTTTACAATCTGTGCATTTGCTTCCTGCATGATGGAACCAAACAGAGACATGCACATGAGGAACACACGGGCATTAAGCCGTCTGAGAGAAATGCGTCCTTTGTGTAATTCCAGCAACATTTCTCTGCTGGATTTGAATGCTCAGCGTTTACAGAAGAATCTGGATTGAGTTGAATCTCATGAACCAAGCCAAATTTGCAATTACAAGGCCTGGCAAGGCATATATCTCTTTCCTGCTTATTTTGTATTTGCCATTGTTAACAGGGAGTGAGTGCCTCTGTTATTCACACGCCAGTCTCAAATCTATGGAGAGTTTGGGGAGATGAGGAGCTTGATCTGAGAGAAACTGAAAACATAAGGCCTAAATTAAAGCACTCTGCAAGTAAAGTGAAGGTTTTTAACTATCAACATGCAGCAAGCAGTGGGTGGCAGATAGTATTTTCCCTCCATTTCATTTGACAGTTTAGAATATCACCTATTGTTTTGTGAAGTAAACTGGTACATTTAGATTAAGTCTTGAATTATATACCATGTCATACAGGCTTAGATTTGGGTTCTCCTTTCCCTCCAAATAGCTTCTATGAGGAATTATTCCTCTTACTGCTTTTTTTTTCTCTATCTTCACATGATTTCTGTGCTCACATCCTTTTTACAAACATCATTTTATACTTTTCAGTGCAGGTTTTTTTTTCCTTTGTTCATCTGCTGTAGGTTATTCTCACAAACCTAATAGTATTTCCCCTTTAAGTTGTATTCAGTTTTTTCCCATAAATATGTAGTAAGGGCAGTAGCTCCTACATTCTGACCTGTTGTGTATTTCATGTTGTAGGACCCTCCCGAGCTGATTTGTGCTTCATGTAGAGTACTGGCTTTTGAAGTATATTCAGTCCTAGTTTAAAAACTGATCTTGTCATAAGATGTGTTTTCATCACAACCAGTTTTTGCATCTTATTTCCATCGCAGCTCTAGGCTTAACTTTCATTTACTTGCTTTACATTGACTGCTGAATTGAATAACCCATTAACAAAGTTGTATTCCCTTGTAAGTACTTTACAAACTCTTCAAATTTCTTTTTAACCTTTTCCTTCATTAGCTAAATAGATTAGGTTCCTGCAGTGTTCCTAACAGATGCTTTCTCTTGTTGTTTAATCTTCCTCTGTGCTGTCTTGTTCCCTCTCAGTTACCAAAGTCCTTTCCAGAACACAATATTCCAGTTGTGATTACATCGATGTTCAGTGCAAAACCAGGACCAGCTCCACATCTTTTTAAGAGACCTGGAGCTCCTTTTTTGCCCACAGAATGGAACTGAGAGCATATGTTCTTTCCTAGGAGTTATGTTCCTACTTAGATGAGATCTCATATTCGTAAGGAACATTATTTCTCCAAATTGAATCCCCAGAGATCCCTCACTTCCTATGTTTCAAGGACATATGACCACCAGCTGGTCTGATTAAAGCAGTTTTTACTTATGTCCACCTTGCCAAGTGGTAAAATTTAGCTAAGCATGGACTGTTTGCTTTTATATTTATATAAATTATAAATATAAAATATATTTATATTTCCCCTTTTACATGTCTTTGTGTTGGCCTATGCATCTGTGGGAGAAAGTGGGCAATTTTTGATGTGCAGTAATATCATACATCACTTCTGACGCATCATAAAGTGCTCTAAATCCCTCTGCATCAGCCATCCATCATCTTAATTATATATTCCTCACCCAGTTTTTGTGTTATCTACAGTTCTCATCAGTGACAGCTTTCTGCTTCCTTCCATGTCTCAAGCAAAAAATTTAACTGGTGTAGGACTGGATCCCCAGTGAACCTCACTGAAAGCCCACATCCCTGCAGTGACATCCTGGCCAGTTCTAATCCCTCTAACGTGTGTGGTGTTGATTCATGGCATCCTTAATCAATGTTTTCTGCAATATAGGGCACTGACTGTGTAAGATGTCTTGGGTAGAAGCCCAAATATAGTGACACCATTAGCTCTATCAGGCAATTTTTAATCTCATCTCAGAAAGATGTCAGGTGATTTTGATGGATCTATTTGCCAAAAACCCCCACTGAGTGGTGTTAATTATATTGCCTTCCTCTTTTGCCTTAATAATTGGTTCCTGTACCAGCCATTCCTTTCTTTTGCCTAGGACTGATAGTAGTCAGTCTGAAAATCTGGAATTACCTGAGTTGTATCATTTCTTCTTTCTTAATTTTTTTTTTTTTTTAGTACTGGTGTTACCTTACTTTTTCTCATCTTCTTGAACTTTCCTGGTATTACAAGATTTATTGCAAAGATCAGCACTAATGGTCTGGAGGGGCTTACATGTAGACTCCTTTTAGACTCTCATATATTCATTTTGAGAGTTAGTGCTATAAATATGTCTAAAATCAGTAGCTCTTATTTGACGTCTTCTGATGCACTGTTGGAGTGAAAATTGCTTCATGATTTTCTTATGAAATGATCACATCATCTGATCCCTGGCCAAAGATACACCAGTTATTTATTGCACGCTTCTGCCTTTTCTGGATTATTCTTGGCAATTTTATAATTTCCAGTCCCACTGTTAGTATTCCTTTTTCTCCCTTTATGTTCAAAATGTCTTTCTGATCATTGTTAACCCTATTTACCACAGATTTGCCTTCTTTGCTTCACTTACTAACTTTCTGGTTTTAAAAATCCTAGCTCATAATCTCTATTCAAGTCTACATAATCAGCAGCTTTTTTTCCTTTGGATTTTTTCCAAATGTGACCTTTACTTTTATAATGAGTAAGGATTGTTTTGTAGCTGGAGCGGTCTTCAACGTCAGTGGTCAGTCACCCATTCACACTTTTATCCCCAGTCATTTGGACTCATGAGGGCTGGCAACTTCCTTTAAAAGTAATCTAAATGAAGAAATGAAATGAGTGAAATGAAAGTGAAGAAAATAAAAGCAGACTTCTGTAAAGAGTATAAGCTTTCAAGAGGTGTCACCTGTGAGAGGCTGTTCATCATGACTGTTCAGACAAGAGTGCCCTGTCTTAGGGAGGAGAAAGCAGTTTAGCTGTGGTGACAAAAGCTGTGCTGGTACCTTGACTTCATGGCCAGAGAACTGCCCTGGGTCACTGTAGTTGCAAATGGAGATTTCCTGTGTGCTTCCAACTATCTGGTTGGGTTTAGGGAGACTTTATTTGACTTTCACCCACATATTGCTACTATGTGTACTTAAAAAAATATATATATCTAAAGCCTGGAAATATAAACTCAATGATAATACCATCACAGCAATGCAAAAGTAATCTCATGTTAATTTTGCACTGCCAGGTCAGTACATCAAAATGTGTTATTTCATTACAATGATGAAACTATCAAAGTTGAACAGCACTGCTGAGTGTAAGAAAGCTACAACAGGGACTGGTTTGATCAGTGGTTTGACTTTTAAAAATGGATCATTTTTTAATGTGATTTTTCTTCTGCCCAATAAAAAAAATAATTGTCTGGAAAGTTCTGAGAAACGTGGAACTTCTCTGAACAATTAAGACCACAAAAAATACTGAACACGTATCCAAGCAAATGCCAGAAAATCTTTGCAATGAGTTTTGTGACCATGTCACAAGTATAACTGGAGAAACTTGAGCTGACTACAAAACTCCATCAAGACTTCTATGAAAGAAATAAATTATTTGGACTATGCAGTTGAGATCTTGTTTCCTGAGAACAATGCTTTGTTGGTTCCATTTGAACACAATGAAGTTTGCAAATCATCACAGGTTTGGCAAGTTCTTATACAACCAGAAACAGATGTATGACTGATTTAAAATATATAGTTGCAGAAAAATAATGTGGTATTCCTAAGGTATGGGTACCTTAGGAAAATCAGATTTGTGGGTTTAGTGGATGTCTTTCCCCCTCCTGAATTAAGTACACTTTTCTGCACTGATTTCTGATTATATTTATTTGATGCTTTGATCTGTGTGTACAAATGATGAGTTTTGTGCCAGTATGTTGGTTGTGAATGATTGCTGACTTTTTAGCATTGAGGTGACAGTCTTCCATTAGCAGAAGGCCACAAAATTGTTGGGGAGGCTTGTGTAAGGTGCTGGCAGATGACACCTTAATCACATCAACTGCTTCAAACATTTGTGGGCAACAAATGGGAAAGAAAGGATCCAACTTGTGTAAACAACAACAGTGCTACCTCAAATCCAAACCTTTCAGGATTCATAGACCCTGACTAGCAAGTCTGTGCTTTGCATTTTGCAGAGCAAAGGCTAAAAGCTGTACCAATATATTCTCCTGGGAAGCTCTGCTTGAAACTTGGAAAATCTTAGCAGGGTGAAGACCTGATCTGCTCTCTTCTCTGTAGACCATTCCCTCAGCTATCTGCAGAGCCCTGGTGCTGTGCATGTGGCCGGGCTGGCATCATGCCACCTTTGGCTGCCATCCTACAGCTGGTCCCTTCATCCCACCCACTCTGACGCTTCCTAAAATTTGGTTCTCATTCGAGCATTACAGCTCGCCTTTGTCTGTTCCTGCTTTGGGTGGAGGGTCCCATATTGCTTGAAGGGAGCCAGAAGTATTTCAGTCTGTTCCTTCTCTCATGGGAGAATGTAGAAGTACAGACATTTCTGCAAGGTCTTAAACTCATATATAATGGTGATGATTACAGAGTGGTAACTCCATATTTCCTCACTCAATCTCTCAGCAGGCCACAATCTCTCAGCAATCTCGCTCAGGTGAGACCACAGATAGCCCAGCAGCACCATATCACACCTCAATGCCTTCTATTTGCATCAATAATACCACTGCTAATTTTAATGAAATAATGTATGACATCTATATTTTAGTATGGTGTTGAGAGAGTAGGATCTCCTGGAGGATTCCCAGCTATAACAGACCTCTATCTTGGGTGAATTGCTCTGCAGCCTCCCATCTTTTTCATTTGATCATTAGGAATGTCTGAACCAGTTCTTAAACCAAGAGCCTACTTTCCTTCTGGATAACCAAAGCTAGCAGAGGGAAATCCCATGCTGTATTACCCTGAAATTAAACAATCTATCACCCCTTCTCCAGGCTTAGATCTGCTTTCAAAAAATGCTGCAACTTTGGTACTTAGGGTTTCCTGTGCTGCACGCCATGACAAGAAATGAAGCATTCAACACTCACAAAATTATGAAATCATACAAGAGAAAGTTAACTCTCAGCTGTGTCAGTGTTGCAATAGGAAGCAAAAGTAATTCTGACTGTGCATGGACTGTGAATTTGCTAGGAGAGAAGATAGGGGGGTTTGAGTATAATATCTGCATTTTAAGCAGATGGATGTTTTTCAGCTCCAGTGCCTAGGATGTAGATGAATTCACTTTGGTACACATATCAGTATGTGGTAATATTCTTCAAATAACCACACATAGCAGGTTTTTTCAGAAGCCTTTGCTTCTGAGAGATGTCTTTCTTATATCTGCCTCTCTGATTTACTCCCTACAGGTAAGAAGTGTGACAGTTCTCTGCGTGTGTGTGATTGGATTCTTCAGTCCTTGGCACAATCTCTTCAGCCTCTGATATCTCTTATGTTTCAGGCAAGTCTTTGTGGCTTCAGTTTCAGGCAGAGTCACTCAGCACAATCTTACAGTATAGCCTGTCTGGATTTCTCTCCCTTTTCCTCTTATTTCCATCTCTAACAGGATTGAAGTCAAGATGTATATTGAAGCATAGAATGATTAATTCTAGTAATTCTGGCTGTCTTTAAGTCATGACAACTTTGCCAAGTTCCTCATCTTGTGCATATGAAAAATCACTTTCTTTCAGTGTGGAGAATTTGTTTATTTCGCTTTAGATGCTTAATTTATTTGCTTTAAATGACTACCTTCTTGTAAGCTGTTCCATACTGACTTTGGTCTCAGCAGTAGCTGTGTTGCCAGAGGTAGCATTTGGATCTCCATCCTACTAATCTGTCAGGGTTTTTTGTAGTCCTGAGGGAATGGAAAAGGGAAGAGGGTATAGGAAAACAAATGTCATTACAGTTCCAAATACTGGGTTTGGTTTGGTTTTGTTGCTTATTTGAGTATCACTGTGTTACTGTCAAAACTGTGCACTGCACTGTATGTCCTGAGGACAATTGCTTATTCCCCTCTGACCTTGTTGCAGCATTTTATAAGTCTCTTTAGCTGTGTTTTCTGGAAAAGAAAAACAACAACTTTCATTATGAGATTCTACCAGGCTTTATTTTTCTGATTTCCAGCCATATATTGCTGTGATTTTGAGTCAAACGCTTGCAGGGCTTTTGCTGTAAAGCTATGAAAAACATTGCTCTAAATAGCAAATAATTTATTTGTTTTACATCTTGGGTCTGCAGCTGACTGTCAGGTAGTTGTACAGAAGTCACTTGTTGATGAGCAGCAGTTGTTCAAGCCAAGGAGAGCTGCTTTTCCCTTCCCTTCTCTGCTGGAGGGCAGGAGGTGCCACGCAGACGGGTCAGTGGCTCGGTGTGGTCGCTTGGTGCCCGTGGTGTCACATCACCACAGCATGTGAAGGCACTCCCCGCCTCAGTGTGGGAATCACAGGCACAGGGTGGTTTGTGTTGGAAGGGGCCTTAAAGATCATCTAGTTCCACCCCTCTGCCATGGGCAGGGGCACCTTGCATTAGCCCAGGTTGCTCAGGGCCCGATCCAAGGGGACCTTGAACACTTCCAGGGACAGGGGATCTGCAGCCTCTCTGGATAATCTATGCCAGTGCCTCACCACCCTCAGAGGGAAGAATTTCTTCACAATATCTAATATAAACCCACACTCTTGCACTTTAAAACCATTAAGCCCTTGTCCTGTCACCCATTTCCCTGGGACTGGAGTTGGGCTCTCCTGGTGCTTCAGCAAAAGTGACACAGAGGCACAGGGAGTGTGCCCAGAGTGATGGTGCCAGTTGTTGACTTCATTCCTGCCCTGTCACCCACAGCAGGAATGCTGTGGGACTGCTGCAGGACACTGCTGATCCTCATAGTTTGCTCTAAGATATAAAACCTCAGCTGCTGGTTAGGATGTTCCTAAACCAGTTTTATAGAAGTTGGGAAAAGTTTACTGGGGAAATAACATTAAATGCTCTTCCTTTTCTGACAGTTCTAGAAATCAGCTTTTATACCTCACTGAGGAAAGGACAAATGCACCATTGGTTTGATACAATAACTTTTTCATTTCTCTTATATTTTCATGTTGTTTGTACTCAGCCAGACATAGTACTATTTGGTGGAGTATTAAAAATCTTATTAAAAATCTTATAATTTAAATCTAAAAATTAATGCTTGCTGGACTTGCAAGGACACCTCTTGAAAGTAGTACTACTGCTGAGCAGACAGGAAAGGAGGTTGCTTTCGTATTAGAGGGTGTTTTGTTCAACTCTGAACTCTGAACAACTAGGTACAGGCTGAGGTGATAATAACTCCTGAAAGGGGCACTTAGGATTCAAAAATGTGGTTGCTGGTGTGATGTATAAAAAGCACAATGAGAATCTTTTCTGAAAGCATTGCTAAGAAGACTGAAATCAGCAATACTGTAAGGTTTGTGAGAGCCTAATTTTGTGAGATTAACAGCCCCATTTCCTGTCCAAATAGGTTCAGATAAACTCATGTGACTACCGAATAATTATGCATTGCTTATCTGAATGAACTTCCAGTCCTAAAGTTTCAGCATTTCTGGACAGTTTGCTCAGCTATGGAAACCTTTAGTGAGACATTTTAACTGCAAGAGCACAGGGAACATCAGCTGATAAAATCTGACATTACCATGTCTCTAGTACCACATAAATCTTTTCTTTCTGGGGCTCCAGTTTTTAACACTTTCTCCCTACCAGGAGATTGATCTTGTCCCCGTATATGAAACAGGGACAACTAATGAGATATTATGGAATGGGAGTTTAGGATCACTGATGCACATGCCCATACTTTGCTACAGTGAGAAAATTACATTAGGAATATTTGTAATAATGAAGAACAGCTTTAGTTCCATGCCTGCTACAGAATGCATATGATAAGTAATGCTCTGTCCAAAGTGAAACACACTATTTTTTTTTTAATTGAAGCAAATATCATGCCCCTGTTTAGTGCAATTGAATGTTTTGCCATTAATAAAGGACTTGAATTTTCTTTTGTACTGTTTGTAGAACAATATTATCTTTTAATATGTTGCTATCTTGGAAGTCTTTCCATTCTTAGTATAGTCTGAAACTTGTCTGTAATATAGTATAGTCTGCAATAAATCGCAGTCTATTGAATGTTTAAGTGTCATGACATTAAAACAGAGGCAAAATTTAACTGTCATATTCCTTTTCACCTTTTATTTCCCCATCAGTTCTGTATCTGGCATTGATACCTGCTCAGAACTCTGAAGCACCCATTTCTCTCTGTATGTAGTTAAATAGCTCTAGATTCATTAGCTAGGGTGTTAACTAGGAGATGCACATCTGCAAGCCCATAACATCTGGCAAAGAGAAAATGTGGATATCTAAGTGCTGCTGCACCTGAGCTATGCCTGAGTCTTTCTGCTCTCTCTCCCAGGCTACATTCTTCAATCCTGTTTGGTTCTTGCTGTCTTCCTCCACCAGCTTTTCTGAGTCTTCCTCATTTCTTTCTGAATACCTTTGCCACCTTCTTGTTCATCTTTATGGCCCATCTTAAAGCTGCTTGTGGAAAGTGCAGCTCCACCACTAGCCAGAACACAAATGCCTGTCTGCTTTGTGCAAGGACAGCAACACTAGGCAAGTGTCCAGGCAGGGGAATCATCAACAGGTAAAATCAAAGGTGCAGGGGACCTTGAATCAGGAAGCCAGTTGTAAAACACCCATTAAGATCACTGAGACCCAAGGACACTTGGTCCCCCTGGTATGCCAGAGCATACATATGTCTGTAACTTAAGGTATAGAGTTTATTTCATTAATATAAAAATGCCAGTATTTTTTGCATTGAGATTATACTGATGATTATGCTATCCAAAGTATGTTTTATCTTTTATTTAAGGTTAATATATGTATTAGGGTAGAAACTTGATGACCCTGTATGGATTTGCAGGATTTCAAAACAGAAGAGTGGAATTTTTTGGAACAGGATGGTTCCAAATGCAAAAGTTTCCAAATTCAAGAAAGATAAAAGGTGTGTGCTTTTCCAAAATGATGAAATGGGGCACAGGCACACGTCTGGAGCTGAGCAGTGCCTCAATACTGTTACAGAAATAGGCACTGTGGAAAGCAGAGTATTCAAAATTGGGGGTTCAGTGTTCTGGACTTCCCATACTAAATGCTGAAACTGTATGGAAAGAAGTGTTCTTCTGGAGGTGCAGTGGGACTGGTAAAGTTTAACATCTCATAAACCTTGAGGCCACTCAGGATCTGAATTTAGCACAAGTCTGGAGACTTCATCCAAAGGGAAAACACAACAAATGAGGTGATGGGGTCACAGTGCTCCAGGGAAAAAATTTCTCCCCAAGATCCTGCTGAACAGCCTGCAACTGCAGGAGCTGATGTCTCATATGGCAGGCACAATTGATTTGTTTCCTTGCATTCCTCACTCATGCAGTGAAACAAACTGCCTGTTAGTCTGGCCTGCACCTTGTCTTTTTGGGTAGCTGCTGCTCCAGACCCAGAATTTTGTAGGACTTAGCAAGTGCAATTCCTTAATCATTTCCTGTGAGAGAGCAGCTTACCCCTTGTACATCATCACTAGGAAAAGAGAAGGGATTTGTCCAGGGTTTCTGGAGATGTCAACAGCCAACTGCCTGAGTGGTGGTCTGTGCCAAGACAAGGCAGTGTGACAGTGCTGCACCAGGGAATACAGACACACAAGGTAGGTGGTGATGGAGGGATGTCCTTGCCTCCTTACAGCCCAAGAAAGTGTGTAGATGCCAGGCTTCACGTTTGTCTTGCTCTGCTGCTAATCTGTTGGCTTTTTCCTCTTTGGACTGCCTTGAAGACTGAGAGTGTGGAAAGAGTGGTGCTAGTAGGAGAGGAGAAACCCCAGTTATAAGTGGTGAAAGAGTTCAGTGGTAAGAGAGTCACCTCCAATTCTGGGAACTGGTGGGAGATGGTTGTGCCAGAATCATGCAGAAGCTGGTGAGAGCTGTGACTGTGACACACCTTCCCAGATGCTTCAGTCTCCAGTGCTGTCACCAGTTGTCCCTCACACCCCATAAAAGCTGATAAACTGGATCAATACAAACTTTGGTTTAGGCATTTTACTGGATTCAGCATAGCAAAGGAAAAGTGATGGAGCCAGAGCACAGCTGCTCCTCAGAGCATTTGCAGTATCACAGGCATCTGGCTGTCACATCAGCTGCATCTGTTGAGCTGACGTGAGGACAACGTGAACACTGAATGTGCAGGAGTGTGCTGGTGGGAGGACAGAGAGCGTGGGGATGCAGTGAGGCCACTTTGTCAGATGTGATATCCCCCTGTGCACAGATCTGCAGAAATTAGGAGCTGGAGCTGCTGCCTGTGGCATAGAAGATTATTCACACATATTAAAATTCTTTACTCACAGGGTGATGTAAGGCAGCCTGTAGTCTGGCTGTTAGGTCTGTGTCCAGTGCACTGTGGAGTCATGAAGATTTAAAATACCTCTTGACATTAGGCTTTCTGGAATTTTCTTTGCTTTCACGGATTGAAACGGACACAGTCTCATGAGCTTAGCTGCACAGCACAAGAGCAATTAATTTGCTAGTTTGTTGTTTTTTTCTTAGATAATGTTGAGATTCTGTTTCTGGAGTGATGAAAACAATTCCTGGCTTTGCTTTTGCAAGCTAAATATTGTTTTTCAGAATCTGCTGGATTATTATTAAACCAATAACTGCATGCAATAATAACTACAGAAATTAATAACAGTAGTATATATAAATGATATAGTTTTAGAGTATGTCTTGAAGCTTTTTGTCAGTATATCAAGTGTTCTTACTTGGATATTTGCTATTTTGCCTTCAAATTAAAGTAAGAGTAAGATATGATGAGAGTCGTGATTTGTCATTCCAACTGGAATTAGTCATTGGTCATCAAGACACTAATCAAATTATCGCTTCCTAAAGAATTAACCTTCTTTTACTAATATGTAAGGACACTTACCAAGTCTACCAAATGCTTTGACAAATTCTGAAGCTTTGTTTGAAGTGGATTCATCTCACCCAACTTCAGCCACCATGGTAGTCAGGTGTCTATCCTAGCCCAGTGAGCCAGGCTGTTCCTGTCACCAGTGGAAAAGGCTGTGTTGCCAGAAGATCGCACTCTGCTTTATCCCTCTTTTGTATGAGGGTTCAGATCACTGTCAGGGTGCCCATCTCTCCCCACCGACTCAGATCTGGACAAGTTTCAGGAGACATGTAAGCCTGACACCTCAGCTGAATCAATAGTCCCATGTTGCTAGGGCCAGCTCTGTGTCCAGGATTCAGCGGTGCTTTCTCCAGGTCAGGGCAGCTACTGGAAAGGCTGTTGTGGTCCCATGACATTGGTGAGCTGTTTTCTGTGACAGGTGGCTCAGGCACAGAAACAAAACTGCATAAAGCCACTTTAGAACAGGTCCTCAGAAGGTAGCCCAGAACTGGGGGCAGAGTAGGTGTGGAGGGAGGTAGATTTGCAGCTCTGCTGCCAGTCCCATAGGAAGTTAAGCCTCAAGATTTGCTGTGAATGACTTGGAAGTGCTCAAAACCACATTGGATTGGTCTCTGAGCAATTTGGTTTAGCAGAAGGTGTTGCTGTCCGTGGCCCAATGGTTTGGAACTATCTGGTCTTTAAGGTCTCTTCCAACACAAACTATTGTGCTAGTCTCTCATCTACCCATTTACTGGGTGTCTGAGCCTGTGGCACTGATTTGGTACTTTAGGTTGTCCCAAACCGTCCTGCCTTCTTGGCTTTATGTCCGGCAGCAGCACTGGTACAAAGCTCAAGCCTGGGGCCCCTCCAGTGCCGTAGGTGTGGCCCCAGCCCGTTCCCCACAGTTCCCATTCCCCGGGGAACTCGGGCACCGGGCACCGGGCGGCTCCGCAGGCACAGCCAGCCAGGCTCCTGCGGCCGGTCGGGGACACCCGGGGAAGGATGCACATCCCGGGGGCACATCCCGGGGGCAGCCCGCGGGTGGGTTCCCGGGGCGGCGGGGGCCGCGGCGNCTGCCTGCCGGGGAAGCCTTAAAGCACCCCGGCGAGGCGCGGAACCCGCACTCGGGAGCCCCGACGCACGGGCGGACGCGAGCAGAGCCGAGCCGAGCCGAGCCGAGCGCGCTCCGGGACAGCGGCCGCCGTGAGTGCGGGACGGGGCGGGCACGGGACCGGGATAGGGACGGGGCCGGGATAGGGAGGGGGCCGGGGTGGGGGCGGGGACGGAGG
>VXBR01008238.1:209503-280062 GCA_013400215.1 Cisticola juncidis
ACTGGGGCGGCCGCGCTGCTCCCGCCGTCGGGACAGGTGCTGACGGCAGCACTCGTCCATCCCGCCCCGCCGTGCAGATGCAGGGCACCGTGAGGCTGTGGGTGTCGGTGCTGACTTTCGCCCTGTCGCTGCTGGTCTGCCTGGGGACGCTGGCAGATGCGTACCCCTCCAAACCGGACAGCCCCGGCGAGGACGCCCCCGCAGAGGACATGGCCAGATACTACTCGGCGCTGAGGCACTACATCAACCTCATCACCAGGCAGAGGTAGGCAGAGCGGGCCGGCAGACATCGCCCTTTCCTGCTGCCCGGGCTGATTTTTTCCTTGGCGAGGCTCAGGGGAAGGAGGTGGGGTGCTCCCTCACACTGGGTGTCTCCCGTTGCTTTCCCTAAGGACACGCAGAAAGATGTGGTGCACAGATTCTGTTTAGAGAGCAATGCCCATGAAACCCTGAGTTGCCGACGGGTCCGGAGCTGAATTTCCACCGCCCAAGTTGGCAGAAGGGGCAGCAGTGTCACTGCTGCCTCTGCTCTCAGCCTCTTCTAGCTGTGGCACAGGCAGGAGCATGAGCAGGGCAGCGTGCACAGGGAGAGCCCCCCAAAAGGGAAAGATAACTTAACCTGGGAGCTGGAGAGAGCTGGACAGGGCACTAGGAGCAGTTTCCCACTTCTGTTTCTACTACTGAGTCCAGTGAAGATTTTGGTGAGAAAAAGTGCCCACTGTGGAGATGTAGTAGTCCAGATGCTTTGTGGCTTGTAGGCTGCTTCATGCACTGTGAGTGCCAAAAATCCCACTAGTCCTAACAAAAACCTCCTGCAAGATCAAGAACTCAAGCTTCAATCTGAAAAAGTGTGAACCCAAGCCTGCCTGGCCCCAAACCAGTTTTCTGGGTTGACTGTGCAAGGTAAAGTACAGGTAAAGGTTCAGTCTGAAAAAAAAAAGGACAAGTTATTATAAGAAATTATCTTTGATAAAAAATTGTCAGGCCAGTTAGGCTGTGTGATTGATAGAAGTTTCTGCTGAGGTCCCACAACCTGTGTGCAACCCAGAAGAGCTTTGATGTATTTATCTATTTGTTTACTATCAAAACCAGATAGATGAGAGGCCTAAAATTAGGCTTTCATTTGTCCCCCTAGAAGTCTGAAGAATTAAATTAGAAGAGTGGCTATCATATAACTGAGAGCTTTCCCAGCAAGCCCATAACATGGTCTGCCAGTGCACTAAGAGCACGAGACAGATGAAGGGGCTGATAGAAATACAGTTCTTCAGTCCTGAACTTTTAAAGCAATACTCACAACAGGTTCATGTGTGAGGCATGCTTCTGTGTGCAGAAGCATGCAGTCTGTGCTCAAATGACCTTTTGTCTAAATTTCTGCTAAAATAATCCAGTCCTCAAATTCTGCCTCTGCTGTTGTTTTCTCTTGCATGTGGTGGGATCTCCAAGCTGGTGTCTCATCCCTTCTTTTCTTTCTTTCATCTCCCATTTCAAGGGCGGCTCCTGTCCAAAGCCAAGTCATATTTAAAAATGAAAAATCCCAAATCCAAACTCAAGCAAATGACCCCCACCCTTTCTCTGTTCAGCCTTCACTTCTGGTGCATGCCCTGTGTGCTTGCTTTAATTTTGACTGTGCAGCTTTTATCCCTATTTTATGAGGTGTAAGTACACAACTCAGACACTGAAACTAGTTTCATTATTTTGTGTAGATTTGGAGCCCGAAATGAACTGAAATAGTTATTGTTTCTGATGGATAAAATTTAAATTTTGTTCTTTAGATTTTCCTTGTATTTCCTACCCACCCTTGTATCTAAAGGAACAGAACTGAACTGGAAGTACAAGAAAATTGTCAGGAAAAAGCACTACAATGACAACTTTGTGATACAGGTTTAAAAGTTGACTGCACAGGTTAACTAAAAAACCAAAAAAGGGTGCTGTTTCCACTGTGGTAAATTAACAGTCCAGAAATAAAGCAATTGCCACCTCCATTTGGAAAGCTTAACTGAGCTCCTGGAGGTTTCCTGTTTTGGCAGGTTTTTTGCATCCTGTTTGATGCAGTCACTTGCAAAATGAATCGATAACTTTTGAAGCATTTTGGACCAGTCTAAGGATGATTGGTCTATTTCAGCAGATGTGCTCCAAGTTTTCTCTCTTCTTATAGATTTTTATCTCTGATTTTTGTGCATGATAGTGCTTGGGAGCTCTGTGACAGGGGGAAGATGAGGTCCAGGGGCTCACCCTGCTCCTTCTGTGGGTGGGTGAACAAGCTGTGCTCAGCATCTCACCCGACCTGGTGCCTGTAGCAGGTGAGGTGAAGCAATAAGAACATGTTGGCAAAGGAGGAGATAAGGAGACTGATGTGGGTTTTTTTATTTCAGATTCATCCACCCTGCCTTGCTTAATGTTTTTGTGATTATGAATACCACCACCCACCTACTCCCCAACATCCTCCCCCCATCCTGGCTCATCTTTCTGCCTTCTGCTTCTGGCCTGACTCAAGCATTTGAGTGCCATTCCCCTCTGAGCTACTGTGACCCACAAGGTCTTCACCTGAGCTCCAGGAGCTTCTTCCTTCCAGACCATCTTTCTCTTTTTGTATTTAGATCTTGTCCATCTGTCTGTTTACTCCCTCTCTCCTTTGAAATTATTTTTCAGATCCATCTCAGCTTTAGGCACCAGTGCCTGTCAGCCTTCATACCTCATTGAGGTTGCCTGAGGTAAACAGGCGCTTGTATGGTGCAGGTCATGAAACCTTCTTGTTTCTGATGAGATCCCTTGTTCCTTATGTGCCAGGTCTTTATAACCTAAAAGAGAGCCCAGTACAGATGCAGACTCCTGCTCTACAGATGCCTGTGTCTTTGGATTAGTTCCACCTTCATTTCCTGAACTGTCCTCTAGTCCTTGCCTCATACCTCTCTACCACACTGTTCAGGAGGCTTTTTTTCAGAGTCCATCTTCACTTGAATCACTCATTCTCCTCCCGCTACTTGCTGCTACCTGTGCTCCCTCTTGCTAACAAACTATCTTTTTCCTTGTCACTTGCAGCTTCTCCATGGCTCTGTGGCTTTTCTGTGCTGTAGCAAAGCAGTCAGGCCATTCCTGCTGGAAATGGCTTGAACTGTAGGCAGGGCAGAGAGTATATTAAAGTGTGTAGGCCTTGGGCAGTGCTGCTGCTCCTGTTCTTGTCAACACCCTTTAATGGGCAAGGGAGCAGATCTCCCTTTGCTTTGGTTTCTTGACAGTTTTCTGAATTGGACCCCCTCAGATGTTTCTGAGATGACTCAGCAGCTTTGGACGTTGATGAGGTTTGAGTCCTAACACCCAAGTTTCCATAGAAAGCCTTGAGATTTTGCTGAGACTGACATACTGTGTCCTTATTCAGAATAAGATTTACTCCTTAAATCTCTTTGACTTCAGCTGGATCTGTGGCTTATCAGCATGCCCCAAAACAGGCCTTGATGTCTCAAATGGAGTATAAAAACTGGCCAGGTGTTTTCACCTGGCTTGGAATAATGATATTTCTAAGCCTTTTAAAACAGCTATGATTTTTGATAAATGTGTATCTCAGAGCAAGGAGCAAGGCATGAAGCAGCTAGAGCAAAGATATCTCAAGGCATTTGCATCAGGAAAAGGAGATAGAATCTGTCTGTGACCCCTATTTAGTAAGTCAGTAGCATGGATGTTTCTCAGGGGCAAAATGACAGGCTAGACAGGAGACTGACAAAGGAAAAATGGATGTTCTTTGGGCAGCCCAGTTGGTTGCAGTCAGTGGGCACCTTTTGTGCAGCTTTTCTGTGTGAGCACATAGTGGGTCCATCCAGCACAGGTAGTGGCATGGAGTGGGCAAAATGCTGAAGGAGCTCACATAAAATATGTCCCCCCAACTTAGTGGTCCTCATTATTTGAGTGGATCTCTGCACTCCAGGTGGTTACTAGCTATTTCTTATTCAGGCAAAACTTCCCAAGAGATTAGTGGGGGTTTTGTCCAAGTCTTAGGTTCTAGAGCAGGTTTTAATTTGTTAAATCAGTTTCTTTAACATAACAGAAAATTAGCTTCCTCCTCAGTTGAAGTCCAGGTCACTTACATATTAATCAGGGAGAAGGGAACTAGAAAGGAAGAAATCCCTTTGTGGTGATGGAGTGTAAGGTATTTGATTCAGCATCACGCCTGATTGCACTACTGTGATAGCATTTACTGTGTCTGGCTGGTTCTTTGCAAATACCTGCTTTCAGTCAGCTCAGATTAAGAAATTTAACTTTCTGAAACTGATGCTTTGTCTTTCTGGAGCACAGGTGATGCACTAAAATGATTAAAGCAATATAAAAATACAAAGGGTTGAAGGAGAGGATTGAAAAGTGAGATACATTTCCACTTTTAAGAAAGTTATGCAGTCAACAGTTAAAACCATTATTTTTTTTAATGTAGTTTAGAAAGGTTTGGGTTGGTTTTTTTTATTTGCTAATATAAACCACTGGAATCACTGGGGTCATGGAGAAACATCATGATAATAATGGATAAAATATAATTCCTTAACTACACCTTTGATTTTTACAAAATCAGAATTTCACTCAAGCAGCATTCACAAAAGCTGCTGATGTAGTTTGTGATTCAGATTGAAATTGCATACACAAGTTAAACTGTGATCTTAATCCTTTCTGACCAAGGGAGTGTTTGCTCATAGTTATCACTCTTAGGCTAATGAATCCTTGTAGTGATGAAATGCCTGTCAAGCAGTCTGCTCCTTGACATTTCTGTTTTCCCAGGAAGAAATTGAATTACTTCCCAAGTAATGGAAATTGCAGTACTTTTAACTGTTGAGGGATGTACTGTATTCAGGATTTAGGAAAAAAAAAAGGCAAATAGAAAGCCAGCTGCTGTGTAAATATCAGACAAAAGTAGCCCCTGATATCACACCTAGTTGAAGGAGAACTCTGAAAGAACAAGTTTTCATTCTCATCACCACATAGTTCAAGGTGGTTACCTTGGGATAGCTCAGTGTTTGCAAACTAATGTGCTATGTGTTGGGCAGCCCCAAATGTACTGGCTATCTTAAAAAATGTTGCAAAATTTCTGATGAAGGGTAAGTATCATCTAAACCAATGAGAAAGTTCATGGTGTGATGGAAATGGGTTTGCAGGCAAGAATGATATGCTTGGAAGTCACATCATGCACAGCTTCTTCATTCTTCCTCCATGCTCTCATCAGTAAAGTGCAAGATCCTAGAATATCCAGGAGCAGCCATCAAATTGAGAAATATTCAGAGTTTCTCAATATTATAATGTAAAATAATTGTGGAAAAAATATAGAAGAATATGGAAATAAAATAGGAATTAACATTTGCTGACATGGCTGGAGCCAAATTAAAACCCTTGCTGGAAAGTAGTATTTATGTCTGCTCAAATTTTTTTATCTGATAAAAAAATCACTAATGTGCTCAGTATTTGTTTGTAAAAAGTGATACATACAAAAATATAACTTCTAAAATTTTTTCCTCAGATATGGAAAGAGATCAAGCCCAGATACACTGATCTCAGATCTCTTGTTGAGGGAAAGCACAGAAAATATTCCTAGATCCAGGTATGTATGAAGAGCTCATTTGGATTTAACAGTCTCATTTGTTATCAATAAATATGTTTCATAGGGAGAAAACATGTCACCAAGAACTGGTTAATCATATCCTTAAACCAAAAAAACTTTAATTCCTTTTTTTTTTTTTAATACATACCACCATCTGCGTAGTCCAAAATTTTTATTTCCCGATTTTGGGAGCAGACCATACCTTTGGTATTGTATATACCAATTGTATTCAGAGGAAGGGAAGCACTCCCACAACACTTGCCCCATTCTGGGCATTTTTAAATAGAATTGTATGCTGATGTCTGATGATGACTCCTTACATATTAAAGCTCCAAACATGGCATACTGCTATTCATTTGCTGTTTAAACAAGTTTAAATTTTTTCCTCTAAAGATGTACAAGTTTATAAATATGCACCTATATTAACTCATACACAAATGCACAGTGGTGACCTGTCCTTAAAATACAATATTTCACATTTGTTTTGTATCTAATATTTTACAAAGGGGAAAAAAGGGCATTTATATTTCCATTTGCACTTGGCTAAAGTAACAGTGGTGTTTCAAGCAACACTGAGGTTTCAAATGTACATAATGTATTAATCTAGTTAGGTAATGACACTTTAGCCATAATGTAAGATACTGTGGTAGTGACTGCAATTTACACAGCTGAAAAGTATGTTGAAAAGGTGAGATGCAGGGGGAGTTTTGGGTCATGAAGGAAAATACTGATTTGACTCACAATCCAGCATGAATGAGTGCAGTTTGTGCCTTTACTGATTGAAGTTTGCTGGCAATACTTCTTCAGCAGAAATAAATGTTTTATGCAGTTGTCTTCTCAGGAGTCTACAATTAAGTGCTTTGCAAAGGCTCAACTGGACTAGTTGAGTACTTAAACATAATAGCCTGTAGCACTGAACTTAGGGCATGATCACGGCACTGAAAGGTGACCCAAAATTCCTACTGCCATGCAGGGAGGTTGCCCATGAGACCTGCAGTTCTGTGCGTAGGGAGAACGTTCTGATGGTTTGATGACTAACCACAGCTGAGGGGATGCAATTTTCTCTGCAGATGCTTATCTGAAAAACTGCATGGAGTGCAGTGAAATATATTAGACTATTCTGTGTTTGGTAATGACAAGGGAGAGCCCTCACATAATGGGAAATTTCCACTGTCTTGAATTTGAGGCAGCACACAGGGTAGTTAGTACTCATACTCTCTAATATATCTCCCTAATAGTCTAATGCTCTCTGTAATTTTCACCCCTTCATCACAAAACTTTATGATTATTATTATTGTTTCAATAATGCTATTTATAACACACCAGGGAGCAAAAATTCATGAGCAAAATAACCAACTAGTCTGCAGTTAAGATCAAGAATTGATGAGAAGCAGATTTTTATTTCATACCCCCTGTGACAGCACTTTAAACTGAATATGGTATTTTTCACTCATCTCTGACAGTTATGGGAATACTGGGAACAATGATGCCTAGTTTCCTATGGATATGTTTTCTAGGATAGAGCTCTGTGTGGATTCTGAAGCCCACTCCAACTTTTTCCTCCATGTGAGGACACAATTAAATTTTCTTTCTATCCAGCCCTGTGTTTCATGGCACATTGGGAGCTAAATATCTCTAAAATGGGTGTACTCTCCCTGACTTGGTTGAAATTGTCCAAAGGGTGTGAAAGCTGTGGGGAGTTAGGAGAGGCACACTGGGTTGGACAGCTGGACACACAGCATGTCTGTCTCATCCTTCCTCCTGGAGGAAGCCAGGCTGAATGAATCAAAGGCAGGATGCTACAATTCCAACCTCAAATTAAGTAAATGTTTTAGAAATAGTTACACAAAAAGCTAGTTATGGAGCAGATGTAGTTTGCACTCAGTGAATCAGTGACAGAGAGAGGTACCTCATGAGTTCCCAGGAACTGAACTTTGTAACTAAACACTGAGATAATGATAAATAACTTAGTTGTATTCAGCTTGACAGGCCTGGTTTGACATTTCACTTTTGCTGACTAAAATACGTTCCAAAGGGTGTTGTAGTCTGGGTGTATGTCTGACCATATGAGGAAAGTTGAGAGATTCTTGTAGAAACTGATTACAAAATAGGAAGGTAAAGATTAAAAAAAAAAAAAAAAAAGGAGGTGCCTTGACCTGAGTACAAGTTCTTATGACAGAAATGTATGACACAGCATGTTCCTGATTTTGTCTGTCATGTGGAGAGACAAGAAAATGTTTAACACTCAATAACAGGATGTAGATCTCCTGATGCTGCCTCTTTAAAAATTAGTACTTGTCTAGGTTGCCTCTGCAGTCAGTCAGAGGGATGGGTAACTCCAGAATGACCTTTCCTTCTGAAAATGGGCAGGGTCTCAATTGTGGAGGCAGATTAGATATTTAATCAAGACTTGATGTGCTACTTTTAGATGGGAAAAATTATGGCAAATGCATTTCTCTTGGCCTTTTTCCATGTTCTCCTACTTGTTAGCTTTTCTCCTGTGTAGACAAACATGAGCTTGCTAGCAGAGGATCTCTGGATAAAATCCTGCCTTCAGCACCCCTTTCAATACATTTCAAATGCTTGATACTGAGCAGTGGAATACCACAATAGTATTTTAGGATGGTGGCCTTGAACTTGGGTTTGTTTAAAGGTGCTTGCAGCATGATGTGATTTTGTTTGGCTCGGTGAGTTCCCTTTGGAAGTTGTTTACTCCTGAGTTAGAGGGAAAATATACCTTTAAGAAATTTGTGTTTCAACATATTACAGTTTTCTAGCTTAATTTCACTAAGTGCTGTTTAATGGTGTAAGGCAGCTTTGTAGCTAGTCTCAACCATGTAAAATGTGGCATCAGGGTAGCAGGATGTACAGGCAAGTTCTGGTACCAAAGTATAGGTTTTTGGCAATTAATAATGTATCTGTTTTTGTTGTAGTCACATATACAATCTTCAACTGCAAAATATGCATGTGTATTTCTCCTGGCTGCTATTAATGAACATTTTAGGCTGTTTTAACATTGATTTTTTTTCAGAGGGTCTTCAATATGTGTAATAATGTGGGGTTTTTTATTCATAATATGTGTTGCAGGTTTGAAGACCCCTCGATGTGGTGATGGGATTTTCAGCACACCTTCAAAAGTTTTCCTAGTTTTCAGTTCATACTCCACACCTTGGAAGCAAATTATAGTGTCCTCCCCAGTGCATGCAGCCATTGTACTGACTTCTGTAGAGATTCTCTCCTTCATCATATTTGTATATGCCTTTATTTAAATAAATTATTTGTGCATTCCAAAATACAACATACTAAATGAAAACAAACAGCCATGTCATTGGTGTAACAAAGCGTTGTTTTAAACTATTAAAACTGAATTATAACTTCCCTGTGGTGTGAAGTAGTGTGGACAGCAATGGAGTCACAGTTATTACACTAATTACTGTGCAAAGTAAGATAAAGACATCATGTATTGTGGCCTCAGACTCAGCTCAAAACTGTTTAAAATAATTTATCACAGACTGCATAACATAAGAAAACAAGTGTTCTGAGAGGCAATTTTTCAGAATGGCTCTCCTAAAAACTTATTTACTGCTGATATTGATAAACGTAATAAAATTAATGGCAGTTTTGAAATGCACAGGAATAAGTCACTGCTTAATTCTGCTAACTCCTTGAAACTGGTGTGATGCTTGGCTGTAAGCCTGAACTAGTAATTTTAAATGAAACAGATGTAACGTCTTTGTTTTGGCAATATGCAAAATAACAGAAAATAACATCTAAATTAACTCATAAACTTAAGACTGCAATTATTTGTGTCAGAAAAGGGACATCTAATATTGCCTAAGGCCTTGTAAAGGAGCACAGTGATAAATCCCAACCCCTGGACTACTTGCCCTCGGAGCCTCTCTCACTTGGAGTTATTAATGGTTTCTGTTTGTAGTATAAGGAGATCCACAGAACAGGGACAAGGGGAACTATCTCCAGGTTTAAATTTTCTTATTTTTGAATTTTATAAATTTACTCACTAGCCTAATGGAGGTCTTAGACACACTTGAAGTTTTTACTCAAAGTAGTTACAAGAATGGCAGCACCTTCCCCTTGTGCTTAAGTGGTTCTAGTTCACAGATATATGATATATGGTGATATATGGTCATGACCCAGACTGTGCATGACACAAAGGATGGTCTCTGGTTCTGATACTCCACTTCTTTAGACACTGTGACTAGAGAATGCATAATAAAGCACATAAAGAAGTTCCAAACTGGAAAAGAATCAGAAAGTTTAATCTATTTAGATGTCCTTCCCGCTTTTCAAATGTTTTCACTTGGCTGTTGCACCCAGGAGAGATGCAATAGCGCAACCAAGTTCCAGGTTTCTATAAATGCATTTGCAAAGTGTTACTAGCCTACAAGGACTGGTCAGCTTTTGTGATCATGCTGTCTTCAGCAAAGCACAACAGTTTTCCATTTCATAAAACACTTGGGTGTCACTGGAATCAGCAGACTTAGCTTTCAACAGCAACACATTAACTTACAGATTTGGTGATGGCTCTGTAGTGCTGCGCTTGGAATTGTGATGATTAAGAGCAGAGTCACAAAAATGATTGGGGCCCCCAGCGTGTACTAGTTTGAAAATAAAGCAGTGGGAAATTCCAAGTCAGAACTACAATTTAATAGAAAAATTAATAAAAATAGTACAGAAACACTGACTTAAACTGACAGTCAGAATAGGATCTGGCACTCTGTGATGGTAGCAGTGTGATTAAATAGTGACTACAGTCCCACTGGAGTGATGGATGTGGTTTTATCAAAGTCACGATCCTGTAGAAATATCTGATCTTTCTCTGGAGGTCCAGTGGTGGGTATCGAGCTCTTGTCCTCTGGGAATCCTATGGTAGTGTTCCTGTGGTGTTCCAAGCCTCAGATTATATCCAGGTAGGAATGTCTGGTTCCTCCCCCTGGGCAGGGCATCTCACAATGGGGTGATGTAATTCTGTGAATCTGCTGAGAGACCTTGATGACCCCTTAACAGAGATAGCCCTCGGAAGGAGCTATCAGGGATGAGTCATGGAAGAGATAAAGAACACTGCCCCACCTGTTGTAACAGCTTATGGAGATGGTCATAGAACACACACCTTGGTTACACCTTTTCATTGTGACCCAAGACACAGGGCAAACCCTTGTCACCCACAGCAGCAGGTAACAATGTTCACAGGGACTTCAGGATGGACACCAGTTGCTGCAGTGAGCAGGTGCTCTCAGGCTGGGACCTGCTGTGGCAGATTACACAGACTACTCTGCTTTGAGTAATTATTAAAAGGAAAACTGAGAGTTGTTGAGGTATATCATGCACAATACCTTTAATTCCTGCTAATTTTTATTATTTCTCTATACATACTAATGACCATGTAAATTGCAGTATCAGATAAGATAAAACTGATAAACTAATCTTATGTTGCTTGTACTATCATTATAAATGTACTTTAGGGGAGAAAAAGAGAGGTAAAGAGTTAGCACATGCTAAACACTTGTGCTGAGTTGTTCCACTCAACTACCTGAGTTTTCCCGAATTTCAAAAATGCTCATCTCTATAGAAAAGCTATTACCTGATGCTCTCAAAGACAGAAGCAAGGCAAAACACTCACACAGTATTTATTTATCCACTCTGTGATATTATTTTCTTTCTAAAATCTTCCTTTGTTCTCTGGGGCAGACACAACTTTGCCACAGAATTCCAATGAATTCTATGGCAATGAACTAAGCACACTTAGTTCTTAGCTTCCTTGTGTACTTCATATACCACCCTTGACAGGTCAAGACACTGAAAATACTGCATCAGCTCTCCAAATCAGAGGATAGACTTAAAAAATGAGCTGTGAAATGAAGATAAATACCAGTTTTCTTTGGCATGACTTCTGCATTTTGACTTCAGGGTTAAGTTTTTCATCTTTATCTCTCTAACCATGAGAAACAGTGCCTTGTTTCTGAAACAAAGGCTGAAATTTATGTTAGAATCTGAGGAAGCACCAGGAAAAACAAGAAGTAATAACCATAAAAGTAGGTAATAATATATTCTCCTTTATTTATTGTGGGTTTGAAATCATGAGAAATGTACATAAATAGGTGTCAAACATTTAAAAGACTGTCCATCTTTACCTTTGGCAATTTCTGTAAAATACATCACAGTTATGCCCAATTTTTATTTAACCAAAGAGGAGATCTAGATGATCTCACCTATCTTCTCTTCCAGGACAGGAAATTCTGTCTATCTTCTTCTCTCTCCATCCCTACAAACCTAGCCCCCTGTAATGCTTTCAGCTCTGAAATTCTCTGTGCCAAGAAGACCCTCCATCATGGTACTCCAATGTGGGCAGTGCTGCCCAAACATGGCATTAAGTTGGGGTGAGGTGAGATTTATCTGGTAGCTGGCAAATAAATACCGAGTTTCAGGTGCAGCATCCAGTGTTTTTTTCATGGTGGTTTGTGTCACCTTCTGGTGCTCTGCTGCTCCCACACCTTGGTGCTTAGGGTGAGGTGCCCAGGAGCACCTGGCATATGTGGGAAGGGTGTTTCTAATCTGAGGGGACCATTGCTCTGTGTTTCCCATGGGATTACATGTCTTGCCTGGCCACATGACCTTCAGGGGTGCCTGTGTAAATGCAACAGCAGACCCTTTTTCCCATTGCCACCCTTGTGTTATCACCTGATCACCATTAGCCATTAAGAGCCAACAAACATGTTAAAAATATCAGCACAACCAATCACAAAATCATAGAGTCCAGGTCGGAAAGGAATTTCAAGGATTACCTGATCAAACTTTCTTGGCAAAAGCATAGTATAGACAAAATGGTCCAGCAGCCTGTCCAGCTGAATCTCATAAATGTCCAACATTGGGGAATTCTCCACTTCCCTGTGGAGATTCTTCTCCTTGTAAAAAAATGAGTGGCTGATAGTTATTATGAAAATTTCTCCTCTTGTGTCCAGTCAGAATCTCCCCAAGAGCAATTTGTACCCATCATCCCCTCCTCTCTTCCTTGTGACTGCTTGTAAAAAGAGTGTCTCCCTCTTCTTAGTAGCCACACTTTAAATACTAGAGCATGGTGATGCTCTAGTATCAAAAGCTGCCTTTTCTCAAGGGTGAACCAACCCTTTTGTCTCAGCCTTTCCTCATATGTCAGGCTATCCAGTCCTTTGTGGCCCTCTCTGGACCTCCAGCCTGTCCACATCTTTTCTTGTTCAGCAGGGACCAGAACTGAACACAGTACTCCGGGTGTGACAAGCCCTGTGCTCAGTAAAGAAAACAAAAAGTTTCCACATAGATTTCAGAAGCCAGAAAACTAAATGCAAACTAAACGCAATATAACACTGAGTAATGAAAAAGAAAACCCTCTTGCTTTGTTTTTGTGGGTTAGTGCCCTGAGTAAGAAAGTGCTACTGAGTGGAAATTTCCTAACTAATGCAGTAATTAATATCAGGTCAATGTATTTTAGTTATCTGACTGTATTGTTATCAGTAATTTTTTTATCTGTATTGCAGCAGCACCTGGAGACTCCAGATATGGAACTCATTGTGTTCCAGTCTGTAAGACCATAATAAAAAATGAATCTAGACTACAGAGATATTCCATCCATGTGCAAAGAGAGAAAGAAGGAGGAAACTCAGGCTCATAAATAAAATGATTAGTAAGTTATAGAGGTCCTACTGCACCTGCAGCCTTGCCCTTGTAGACTCTTGGATTACAACAATTAAGAATGTGCTATAAAACAAGTAGTGCAACATTATCTTGTTTCCAGTTAATATATGTGTTTGCTAAGCTCTCCCTTATCTCATTTATTTGCTTTTCTCTAATGACCCAGTCTTTACCAGGCCCAGAGAGCTTCTAAACTATATTTAGCTACAAGCAGCTCCCACCTGCCTGTAATGAACACCCAGCTCAGAAGATTTCAGACTTCTTTCTTTATCTCACTTTCCTGTGCATTCAATAGAAGGCCCTGGGCTGTGGACTGCCAAGGCCTTGCAAGTGTGAGTCTCAAGGTGTGTAAGTTCTATGGAAATCCCTGAATTCTTCCATCCCTGAAGAAGCAGAACTGATGGGAGCAGGAGAGCCATGAGGTGCCCTTGCAGAGAGAGCTGATGGTGACTAATACAGAATACAGCTGTAACAGCCTTCCCACGGCAACTTTCCTGGTAAGCTGTAAATTGGCAGCCTCTCCCAGAGGGACAAGAGTGTGAAATGCTCTTTGTCAAATGTTTGTATTAATTAAGAATGAGGGTTTAGCCAACTGTGTGCTAAATAGGTGTCAGGCTCTTTAATAGACCTTTCTTACTAGTTTTTCCACAAGTTCTTACCTTCTGTTTTCATAGAATCATGGAATGGTTTGGGTTGGAAGGAGCCTTAAAAATCACCTAGTTCCAGTCCCACCCCCCAGGCAGGGACACCTTCCACTAGACCAGGTTGCTCAGAACCCCTTCAGTCTGGCCTTGAACAGTGACAAGGATGGGACTTCCACAACTTCTCTGGGCAATCTGTTCCAGTGTCTCACCACTCTCACAGTAACGAATTTCTTCCTATTTTCAAGTTTCTTTTCCTTTCAAAAGCATCTTTTCACATTCTGTTCTTGTTTCACTTCTTTTATATAGAAGAAAAGGATTGCAATTTGATGTTATTCTGCATTTATGGTGCAGACTATTCTGCCAGGGATGATTTTCTTGACTATACCCATTCATTCATTCTGCCATGGTTCTGATGATTACTCTGGTTCAGCTATCACCCCCACTGAAGTCAGCTGAAAATACTGTCTTTCCACACACCTTTTTCCAAATCCTGTTCCATCAGCAGTGGCAAAGATTTATATTTTTACAAAATTGCTTCGGTACTTGTTCAGTTGCATGATAAGCCTTGAAACTGGATTCTAATTAAATCACCTAAACCAGGATATAAATTTTATCAATTGAATATTAATAGTTCAGAAGTTCAAACACATTTTGTTATTGTCAGCTTTTTCTGAGGAGGAAAAGTTAAAGTTAAATAATCAGATCAATCAGAAAGGTTGACTTGGTTTTAATGCATTCACATTTGAAACATTTAAACTTTGACATCATTTGCTTGCTTCAGCAGTCTTTTGTTTCAAATCAGCAATCAGAAAATTATTGACTTCTGACGTGAAGTTTTGTGTTGCTACACCAGGGCCTTAACTTAAATCTGCCTTTAAAGGATGAAATGGATTTAAAGCTGCCTAAACCCACATCTTGGCTTGGCTGTGTTATCTGTCTCAGGCAGCATTTTACATTTCTCCACAGGCCCACTGCAGCTCGGCACACGTCAGAGTGTCTGCGCTCCAGCGCTCATCGTGACCGTCACAATAGCCCGAGAGGATTAAAATGTGTCTCCTGTGCTCTGAGTCAGACCTGGGTATTAATAATAAGCTCTGTTTAAGTGAGAAGAAATAATTTTTCATTTCATATATCAGGTCTGGTTTACCATGTTCTTTAAAATACCAGCAAGCCCAACCCTCCTGAAAATCACCTGCAACAAAAAAGAGGTTCAGCCCAATGTTCTGTCAAGGAAATGGGCTGAGACAATGTGCTGCCATATTTAAATGTTCTTCAGCATGTTTCTTTCCCTTACTCCAAGCACTCAGTTGATATCACCATGTCATCCTCCTCTCTCCCTAGACTGATAACACTCTTTTTGTCCTTGATATCATTTCATAGACAACTTAGCCCAATCTACCAAGCTTTCAAAGGGACATTGCCTGTTTCCAGGCCAAGCTGTACAGAGAAATATCTGCTACCTTACAGTACAACCACCAAATGTGCAAAATTACAAGCTTTTCCTCTTCACCTGAGGGTCTACAGGTATATTTCTAGTTTAAAATGTAGTTAAGGTACCTTAGATTGATGTCTCTCATTTCTTCAGCACCTGATAGCTATTATCCCAGCAACTCTGGCTTACAGGCATTATCCTGCATTTATCCAGCTCTCTGCTTTCCCTGTTCATTGTCACAAGCCTGCCAACAAAGAAAGCAGATTTCATATGGAAAAATATGTATTTCTCTTCTGCTTTTTTACCTCTTTTAAAGTTACCTAGGAGTAAGGGGGTTGGTTTTGCCAGCCACATAGGTTTTTGTGCTAGAGCCATGTTATTTAAACTCAAATCCACATACAGTGCAATAGGGTGGGCTTTTGCCTGGTATTATAATCTCCTCTCTTAGTTGTACCTCTTCTTTGAGAGCTCTGCTCAGACATCTCTGTCAAAGTTGCAGTGTTATGACAATTCCCATTAGGTAATCTAATTACATAATGTGAAGAAAAGTGAAATCAGATAGAAATTTGTCATTTGAAAATATCTGAAATTAATTAGTTGACATTGAATTAAACCAAATTGATTTTTTAAGTAATTGTAGAATGTTTTAACATAAATCTTGAGTGAATGGAGATCTGTGTGGTATATCAAACAGCAATTAGGAACTTGTGTTTTCCTCTTTTCACTATGGTGAGAAGTGACTCATAAGGTGAATGCTGGGTTGTAATGGTTGCCAGACTTAGCAGAGAATCAGTTTGCTGATCAATGTGAGGTGAGCACCGTATTGTTCCAGCAAGATTTTGGCTTTATCTTCCTGTGGGAATTGCACATTTCAGGCAGCTGGCACTGCAAAGGAGCAGGGATAACTTTGATTAATGCAGATTGCTAGCAACTCTTTGAAATTCATAGTGAAGACTGTGTTGGGGGCCAGCAAAGGTGCTCTGAGCTTTGATACAATACATGGCCCATCTCTGCCAGCAGCTCTGATGAGCAGAACCCCACAGGGGATTAGAGGCAGGTAAAAATTTATTCTAGTAAACAATTATGTCCTGTGATTTGTGGGGAACATACATCTTTTTGGCTGTGTAACCTCAAAGGGAGACTATTTCATGGAAAGAGAGTCAGCAATGATCAAAGATGAAATCAGACTAAATGAGAACTTGGGTTTCATCCTCAAGGGGCTGCCAAGTCACTGGTAGGAACAGTAAGAGGCATCAGCCCCCTTTCTTGCCCTTTTCTCTCTCCTTCTTCGTCCTTCCCTCAACTTTGATTGGGGCACCAGTGCCCAGGTAGCACCTGCATCTGTGTTCATGTGGATTTATGAAAATCATGGGAACAGAAGAACACCACCAGGTAATTAGTTGTTTCATTTTCCTTTCTCAGCAGGGATATCTCTAGCTGCATGTGAAGGGAACATGCCTGGATGTTGAGGCAGGAGAGGCTTGCAAAAAGACCTGGCCTGCTACTTGTCAAAATACCTTGGGTTTTAATTCTACATAGTGAACAGGGAAAGAGGAAAAAGCAAGGTGATTCATGATTTTTGGGTGCTGACTAGGAAGACAGATATTTCTATTCTGCTTTCTCCCTTCCCTGGGTGTGGGTTTGCTCAGCTGTAAGGAAAGGACCCCAGACTTTATTCTTTCATGCTAGCACATGAGACAAAACTGCACACAGCCTTTACCTCTCTAGAATGGCTCAGCTGGCCAAGCCCAGACATTCATCATCCAGACTGAGACTGCTGCTGAATCCCAGTGGTTTGTCAGTAATGGTAATAACAACTGCTCACATCTTGTTCAACTGTTCTCACATCTTGTGTCCCTGATTTTTTTGAACTGTCCTCACTGACAGTGCAGAAGTAAACATCACAGAAAGGCTGCACTGGAAACCACTACAGCACCCCAGATAATCAGTAGGTGTCCTCCGAAAAGAGCATTTCTTTTTTCTGTGTATCCCATATGGCTGGGCTGTGTGCTAAGAAGATATCATGCAAAATAATTGGATTTTTATGCTTTTCTTTCTTTGTTTGTTATGTTGCTATTTGCTTACTAAAATAATTTTGAACAAAAAAATAAAGAATAAAATCTTAGTGGGATCTTTCAGTGAATAAAATAGAGAAAAAATATATTGGTACATCTCAGGGTTTTTATACTTTTTCTTAATCCATCCAGCATAGACTGTTATTAAAGACATAGAACTAAATTCAGCTGACCATTTGTAAGTGTCATTGTGGCAATTTCTGTCTAGGTAAGCAGTTTCATTATTATTGTGTATTCTGTGTATAAAAAGTCTGTCTTTCTTTCCATCTCTGCTATAATAATTGCTGGTTTAAAAAGTACAGTTTAGGAGAAGAATATAGAGCATAAAACTGACCTCTCTCCAGGTTATAATATATATGGCACAGGCAATATTTTCATTATGAAGAGATACTTCTAGAAAGACAGCATAATGGCATAAAAAAAAGCCACTTTATAATAACTTTACATGCCCTCAAATATTCAGCATTCTGCTGGACCACAATGGGTATGAAACTGCACTGCATGCAGTGGAAATGTCCTTTACAACCTTAAGGTTTCAATAACAAGATACCTGAGACTGGTATTTAAAAAGATCCCCCTGACATGTAGTGTGTTTAGGTTTGGTTTAGGTTTTCTTGGGAGGAATCTCTTAGGACTCCTAGTCTTAGAAGTTATGGACTTGAATTTCACTTACACATCAATGTTTTCTTCTTTTACACTTCTACTATGGCAGCTGAACACACTTTTGTTTTGACCAAAGGCTGGCCCTGCTCTGATCAGTGCCCCAAAACTGCTCCTTGCACAGTGGAGGAAAGAGCTCCTCTGCCCTGTGGGGTCCTGAGGACAAATGGGAGTACGAGGGGCACAAGCAGGCAGAGGAGAGTTTCCATCCCATGAAGAGGGATGGAAACTTCTATTTCACTCCTCAGTCCCTGGTTGGCCTGATCCCCCACAGGCTGCAGAAGAAGGGGGATTTCAGAAGAGCATGGTGATGAGTAATGTTCCTCATTACTCAAAGTACATTACTGTTTAGTATCTTTATCAGCAGCAGGGACAGTGAGTTTGAGGACACCTTCAGTGAGTTTGCCGATGACACTGAGCTGTGCGGTGCAGTCGACTTGCTGGAGGGAAGAGATGGCATACTCAAGACACCTTGGCAGGCTTGGGAGTTGGGCCTGTGCAAAACAAACCTCATAAAATCCAATGAGACCAAGTACAAGGTTCTGCACCGGGCTGGGGAAATCCCAAGCACAAGTACAGCCTGGGTGGAGAATGGATTAAGATCAGCTCTGGGGAAAATGACATGGGGGTCTTGGTGGTCAAGAAGCTCAGCAGGAGCCAGTGATGTGCACTGGCAGCCCAGAGAGCCAGATGTGTCCTGGGCTGCATCAGAAGCAGTGCCACCAGCTGGGCATGGGAGGCAATTCTTCCCCTCTGCTCCATTCTCATGAAATCCCATGTGGAGTGTTGTGTACTACTCTTGGGACTCAGAACAAGAAGGACATGGATCTGCTGGAGCATGTCCAGAGGAGCCCATGAGGATAATCAGTGGGCTGGAGCAATGAGGACAGGCTGAGAGGGGAAGAGAAGGCTCTGGGGAGACCACACAGCACCTTCCAGTACCAAACAGAGGCTTATGTTACAGCCAGAACGGGATGTTTTACAAGGGCATATAGGGATGGGACAAGGGGGAATGGCTTTACACTGAATTTGGAGTTGGATTAGATCTAAGGAAGAAATTCTTCACCATGGGGGTGGTGAGGCACTGGAACAGGTTGCCCAGAGAAGCTGTGGAGTATTCAAGGCTGGGCTGTATGGGGCTTGGAGCTGCCTGATCTAATGGAAGGTATCCTGGACCATGGCAGGGGGAGTTGGAAGTAGATGACCTTTAAAGTCGCTTTCAACACAAAACCTTCTATGATCCTATTAAACAGGGAGACAGTGGGACATTTCCTGGAGTGGGAATTGCTTGGAGATAGACCACAGTCCTGTGCCTTGCTTGCCAGGGAACTGTCAAAGCCAATATGGCTCCCAGCCCAGCAGTGAAATGGTGAAAGGCGGGGAGCCAAAAATAAATTTTACACAGCTTCAGGGCTGGTACAATAGATGCAGCCCATCAGTGCCAGTTCAGCTGGCACAGCACCACCCATCAGTGCTGCCCTGGGCCACGTCAGGTGACTCTCAGGGCAAAACACTCCCCCTCCTTCTGGGTACACTGTGGGATCTCTATTGCCACTGAGATAATTAGAGCTAATATTTTCTGTGTTTGCATGGAGCAGGATTTTTGCAACCTCCCCATTACTTGCTGTCTGCCTGTAAAAAGCAGCCAGTACACAAACCTGAACAGCTTTGTTGGTGATATTACTGTAAGTGGAGTTAACAGGATCTGGATGTCACACCTCACCGGCCAGGGACTGGATGGCATATTTTGGCAGCTTTACCCACTTGGTCCTTAATGAAGAGAATGTGATCAGACGTTTTTTTCTGTATTGTTTAGGGAAAAGCTCGAAGGGAAATACTTGGAGAGTGCAATGACCTATTAAGTTGCCTGATTTGTGGCTGCAGATGTTTCCTGTGTGCAAGCACTGGCGGGACTGGTGACTCACGGGCGGGAAAGGATCACTCTTGCATTTGGCTTGCTGCGAGCTGCTCTTTTGTACCTTCCTCACTCGCCGTGGCATGGCAGCTTTGGGGCACTCAGCCAGAGCAGCTGAGTGCTGTAGGAGAGGCAGGGTCATCCTCAGGCTTTTGAAGAGCTGTTCTGAGGCTGCAGAGTACCCATCAATGCTGGGCAAAAACAGGCAGTGAGAAGTTGTGTTCCTACTCATCAGGTTGAGCCAAGAGGCCAGAAACATGAGTGTTTAAGGAATATCAAGCAAGTTTCTGTGTTTTTAAGTAGGAGTTTAGAAATCCATTTCCAGAAGGGCATGCAGGGCACCAGCCTGTGCATCCTGAGCATCACTGCTTATGCACAGCTCCCACAGAAGACAGTGGGATGGGGGTGGAAAGCATTGGTGAACCTGAGGCAGAACTTGGCTCTGAGGTTTGCAGAGTACCAGACTGCTATGTACACACCTCTGGTATGCTCTTAATGCAAAGCAATGAACATCATGTACTGAGCATTGTCATCACTGGAGATGCTTGTAAATCATGGGGCTGTGCTCCCATGCTGAATGGCAGAGGATGCAGGTGATGTCCAAGGACATTGATAGGATGGCAGTCTTCAGATAATTTCTGGAACAAAACCTAAAAACTGCCAAACTACTTCAGGCAAATTATAACACCCACCTTACATTTTAATGCCACCTTAAGCTGTATTCTGCATCAGTCAGCTGTGGGAGGAGATGACATAAACAGACAATTAATGTTTCTTTTCACTTGCAAGTTAAGATTGAAAAATGTGGTCACTGAGCTGTCTTTTTCTGACATTTTCTTAACAGCTCTACACTTTGCAGATAGATTTCTGTCAGTCCCAGTGCTACAGCTGTGCCATAAGCAAAGGGGGGACCCCCTCCACTGCACTGGGTGAGCCATCAGCATCCATGAGCACCACATGTATTTCCAGTGACAGCAAAACTGCCTTCTTGATGTCTGGGGCCATGTGGGTGTGGTGGGATAAGTGTTTCAGAGGGATGGAGGAGGGTTCACATCTCCCTGGTTGGTATCCAAACAGGGTTCTTTTGGGGAAGCTCTGCACTCTGGTTCACCCAGAGCTGGATGGAGACAGAGGACCTGTTTAGCACCAGAAAGCTGTGATGGCTGGCAGTTGCACCATTTGAACACATCCTTTGGCTCTGTTAAGGCTGTGTTTGTAGTTGAAGTATTGTGCAAATACAAATAACAATCTGTGATGGAATACTTGAGTGTGTAGTGTTTTCTGGAACAAGCCCCACCTTTCCCCTGGTGCCCACTGTGGCACAGAAGCTACCTGGAAACACAGTGTATGCCAGGCACCTAGTAGTGAGTTGCACCAGTGATTTTAGTTCTTTGAGCAGAATTCTTTAAGACAGTTCTGTGTTCCATAGGTGTAATCTGCACTGTCAGCAGTGACTCTGTGGGTACTGACAAACTGAGCTCAAGATATGCTGTCTTACAGGTGGGTGGTGGGGAAAAAAAGACCTGTCTTTTATAAATATATTTGGATAATTGCAGTTACTCAAATCACCCTCACGTCCTTTCCCACTCCCTCCAGAATCTGAGAGTGTTAACAAACGAAGTCTGCTATTTTATCGTCATTGGAATAACCAGATTCCTGACTTTTCAATCACAATTCAGATTTTTTTTCTAAATGTCACACATTGAGTGTGATTGACTCTCTGCCAGTTTTTTATTAGATAATTGGCACAGCACTTCTCCCATCAGTGAGCCACCATGGGGAAAATGGTGCAAAGGAAGGGAAAAAAATGGAAGATGGGAGAAACAAAGACGAAGAAATGAAAACTGAAGTATCAAATAAAAAGGCTCTTTTTTTAAATAAAAGAAGTGTGAATCACAGCCCAGCACTGGCTTTACAGCTCAGTTTCACTCTGTTAAACAAGCCTTCATGTGTGATTTGGGTCTGATTTACTTACTGTAGTGCAGTCTCCCCTGTAGACAGTCTCCTTTTTATTTAAAGCATTCTTCTTTCCCCTCATGAATATCCAACCTAAACCTAAATCAGCACGTTTTCAATCAAATCTATCCCTGAATCACTAACTATATCTCCTGAAATCTGGGTGTGTGCTGGTAGCACAACCAAGAAACCCAGTGTCTCTACAGAACAGGTGCCCCAGTGTCCTTGACAGAACTGGGGCGCGCTGCTTCCCACAGCTTGTGCTGAATCTCCTGGTGAGGGAGGGATGGACAATCCCACTGCAGGGAGGTAGAGCAGGGTGTGGGCTCTCAGCCTGTCAGAGCCACACCAGCAGTGGTCTGGCTGTGTGTTCCTGCCTGTGCAGCCCGTGGAAAACACAGCAGCCTCCTTGCATGGGTATGGACGTGCACAATGGTGGTTACCATGCACCCACTGAGGTACTTTGGGCACAGCAATTGTTCAGCTGCCTGTGGACAGTCACTCCTTTCTGACTGGTACAGAAGCACTCTGGAAGGATTTGTTCTCATTAAGCTGTACAAATTTGCCACAAAGAAACCTCACCCTTCACCCCAAACCCCAAACAAGCAAACAAACAAACAAAAAAACCCCAAACAAAACAAAAAAAACACAAACCAAACCCAAACAGAACAGAAAAGCAAGCAACCAACCAAAAAAAATTCCAAAAAAAAACCCAAACCCCCCAACCCCTCAAACAAATAAACAAACAAAATAAACACAAACAAAAACAAACTACTGTAATAAAAACAAATAAACAAACCCAAAACAAACCCCCAAAATACCCCCTAACAAAAGACAACAGAGCAGCAACCCAGGCTGTCAGAGGTGTAGTAGTCTGAAAACAACTGAATGAATCTAAGTAAATACGCTTGATAACTACTCTTAAAATTGTTGTTAACACGTGTCAAAAGCCCATAGTGGAGAAGGGATTGTATGCATGTATGAATATATATTCCTTCCACTAGAGTGAACAAATACAAGATGAAACCAAGCCAGAAGGCTGCAAACACAGATGACCACATATTGATCAGAATACAATAAAAGGAAAACCTGGCTTATTTGTGCTAATAAAACTGTTACTCATACTACCAGAAAAAGTGTTCACGAATCCAGAAATCTCATTTTGGAGGAAGCTGTATTTCCTAAAGGGAGGTAAGGAAAGTCATGAGATTTATGGATATCATATGACTTTACCAAATATAGAACTGTGTAGCATCCTATGGCATGAGAATTTTGCATCCAGTACTGATTGCTTAGCTGTGCTTTGTGTGTGTATATGTACAGGTGTCCAAGCATTTGCTGCATATACACCAGTATCTGTATCCAGGCACACGCACCCTGGCATGCATGCATGCATGTAAATATTCTTTTATTGGCATTGCAGGGGCATATGATTTTGCTTCTGTTTGGTCTTGCAATTTTGCTTCTTCTGTTGCTTGCTTTAGGATAAGCAGCCAACTGCTGCCATTCCCCTCCCCTAGATGCAAGAGAGGAGGTTTTGTCTGACAGCAGAAAGCAATCAGAAGAATATTTAGCAGTTCTGAAGAAAAGCTAGATAAAGTAGCCTGCTTTTAGCAGTGCAGCAATTCACAAATATTCCTTCCTTTCCCTTCCTTTTCCTTCCTTTTCCTTCCTTCCTTCCTGCCTGCCTGCGTGCCTGCCTGCCTGCCTGCCTGCCTGCCTGCCTCCCCTTAGGTGTACTTTCTTAAATTCCTTTTTCATATGTTTCTACTTTAAATAATTTAGTATCTGAGGTTTTTTTGTTGGGGGGAAAGGGAGGCAAAGAGGAAAATATTATTTATTTGTAATAAATAGGAAAATATATTAATTACATTATTCTAGTAAGTCAGGACATAGATCTTAATACTTTCAAAGATCATTTAATCACTTTGTTCCCTTCTCCCTGAAGGGAATCAGATTACCAACCCCTTCGCTGCATCATAGGGCTGTACAGTTTTCTGTCAGGCCCTTTATGGTTAACCACTTTGTCATAATATTGATTTTTAACAAAAATATCCTTTCTGCCTTACTTAACTTTGATATGCCACAGAGCTATGTAACTATAGCTATCTTTGGATCATTGTCCAATCTTAGTATTTGAAATTGAGTTACTATGTCTAATCAGTTCTTTCCCAGAAGTGCCTTACTAAAGCCACAGAAGAGTTCATTAAGAAAACCATCTGACTTGAGATTTGCCTCCTGCAGGCTCCTCTCCACCCCAAAATTACCAACAGTATTTTGAAAGAGACCAGTGATGACAGCCTTCTCCCCACCCCTGTCTGAGGAGAGAGGCAGAGCCTGAGGTGTGGCAGGGCCTGGGCAAACAGAGGGGCTGTGTGCAGTGTCTGCTTGGGAGCGAGGGGCTGCTGAGCTCCAGCAGCACAGGAGAGGGGTGGGTGGCAACCTCAGGGACCTGTGGTGTGGATGTGATCGCTGCCAGGGACAGTCAGCTCCTCTGTACAGACTTTGTCACCAAATTCCTGGGATCTCACTTGGATGCAGACATGCAGGCAGTCTGCTCCTGGCTGGGAGGTACACGTGTCCATGGCAGCCATGCTCCCTAAGGTGATCTGAACCCATACACATTCCAGGCAGCTCAGCACAGGCTGCTGGAGCACATCCCGTGGGCTGAGTGCCTTCTTGCCTTCTCTGATTTTGGCTGCCCCTGGCTGCTGTGGTTTGCCCTTCTGCTCTCATCTGCCCCTCTGAAGATCACATGCCCCAGCTGTGGCCCTGTCCCCTGCTTTCTGAGAGCCCCACAGGGCTGTGCAGCACTGCCAGGTGTGCCCTGTACCCATCCAGCAGGGACTCAGCCATGCTCCAAGGATGGGGGCTGCTGTCTGTGCAGCAGGCACCCTCTGAAGGGGCAGCTCACCTCCCTGGGCCATGGCCTGGAGGACAAGGTGTGCTGGTGAGGGAAAGATCTGAAGGAGAAACTGGAGCCCTGCAGGAGACAGAAGGAAACTCCCCCTGGGTTCACAGGGCTTGCTGTGAGTAGAGCCAGTTTCGGCTGCTATGTAGCTCTGGGGAGCTCTGGCAAAGAGGGATGATCACAGTGCACAGGCCCTGTCCTGAAACCAGCTTAGTCACTACAGATGAGACTTTGGTTTTTCAACATGCCAACCAAGGCACCAGAAGTGCTTATGAAAGCCCTCCCCAGCCTCTGCACCATGGCTTTCCCCTGAGCTACTGCACCCTCCCCTTCCTTTCCTTGCCCTCTCTGTGACCACTGCTTCATCCTTGGCAATCACTCCTGGCTCAGGCCCAGCCTTGGATTTTCCCCCAGGATCTCTGAGAACAAGGCTGTCCCATGACCTGGGGTTCTGCAGCCCCGTGAGGTTCTGGGGCAGAGCACGTTCTGCACACACGAGTGCACAGGATCACACCTGCTCCCAACCAGACACCAATGGAGCATTTCCTGAGCATGCTGGATGCAGAGGAGCAGAAAATGGCACATTGCTCCATCATTCCAGCTTTAGAGAGGCAATTATGTCAATCCTTGTGAGTACCTACTGTGTCATTACCATCCTAAGCTTTGTTTTGGTGCTCTTTTTCAAGGGACATCTAATTAGGAGTAACAAACTTTTACACCAGGCAAAGTTCATCAATTTGTAAGCATTTCTGATTGGAGTATGTACTGCTTTATGAAATACTGGTAATTAAATCCAGATAATAATCCCTCCAGCCTTTCAGAACAATCAAGAAAAATGTTAATTAAACAATCAGTGTCCTCTATGTAGAAAAAAAGTAGTTCAGGTCACGATAATTAATTATCTTTTGCCCTATTCCCTAAGCAGTTTTTATGACTGTGGTCTCTGAGTATTAAAAATAATCTGGTGATGAGAGACCAGATGGCTAAGGAGGTTGAAAATGGCATGTGTTGCTTTTCACTTGAGGATTATGTGCTTCATTCAGATATTGCTGCTTTTGATGGTTGTTGAATTGCCTAAATAAAATCAGTTGGTGAACCTCAAAATTACCCCAGAACAGGCCATAATTTGCACCACTGAGGATGAATTCCTAAGGCTGAGAAGGATTTAAAGAGGTTTACAGCTGGTTACATTTGCCTTTAATTAATGATTCTAGACACCATCTTATCTAGGGATATATATATATGTGTGTGTATATATATATATAAAACATATTATTTAGGAGATCTATTTTATTAGGAATAATTATACTATTCCTTAGAAAAAATAGTAGTTGGAATATTTATATTGTGCCTAATATTTCTAACTATTTCCACATTATTATTAATAATTTTAGATTACTCATTTCAGTTATTTCAAATTATTCCTGTTATTTTAGGGATAATAACAGTCTTGATTTTCAAGTTGGACTACTCTGGTGAAAAGGCTTCACTAATAACTGTGAATTTTGGATCAAGCCATTAGAAAGTGGGATGATTTACACAGATTATGAATGTTTGTTTGTTTCTTAACCCGCAAAACATATCATATCCCTTGCCTTTTACAGGAATTAGATGTATTTATGGAGGTATTTCTCTGTTTGTGATCTTCTTGTCTTCTGGGAGCTTCAGTTTCTAATGCAGAGTCCTTGGTACTTTGTAGGCACAATGTGTTTTAAAAAGTCGGAATTAAAAGTGAAATAAACCGCTCTCAAGCAAACAGCGTCAAAGCTCAGGTTTGTAAAAGGGGGGGACAGAGCAATGTAGCAATTTTATGGCCAGGCTGAGCCTCTTCATTATTGAAGCAAGTAAGGTAACTCCAATTCCATTTTACCTTATTGTTACACTCCTAGCTTTGTAAGCATCTGCAACTAAGGCATTTTGTGTTTCACTGAAAATTCTGGGAAGGGTCTTTTGTGCTGCAAATTAACTTTAATGCTCTCTCCATTTTTTTTTAGGCTTAAAGCCTATGCTCTGAACATGGTTTAGGTGAAAAACAAGGTTCCTTATTCTGTACTCCCACTACAATTACACCTAATAGAAGAAGAAAGAGAACAAAATTGTTCCAAGGCAATTCCTTGGCCCTTTGCTGAGTATCTGCATTACTGAGTGGGTCGTACTGCATCTATAGGGGCTCTTGCTAAGCCATTCCACTGTCATTATAGGATCACTTTCCAAAGAGCTATGCAAGAAAAAGCCTTTGAGAAGCATCATTTTTCCTTGCTCTTTGCAGACTGAATTGTTCTGTGATAAGGAACATGGTTACGGAAAAAAAAAAAAATGGAGGAAAACTAAAGAAAGCTGCTTTTTGTGGAAATAAAAAATAATGACTATTAGAGATTGGAAAAACTGTTTTCCTGTTTGTAAGACCACCACGCTCCTATCACTTGGAAAAGCTTTTCAGGTTGATACTCACAAGGTGTAATTAAGAACCTAAATGAATTGCTTCAGTACAAAGCATCATCACTGAAAGCCCTTTTCACTTAAAGACCAACTCCTATTTTGGAGCTGCCTCTCTCTCGTTGGTCACATGCTGATGAAAGATCAGGAAAGTGATTCCTGGCCTCTGACTCAGGAAACATCAATTGCCTTCCCATAAAAGGGAGATGAGAGTATTTTTCTCTATATCACGGAATTTTTGTGAGAGTTGACATTTCTGAAGCATATCTGAGCACCTCAGGTCATTCTGTATTGATTATATGACTCTCCACTTAAGCCATGACATTTATATATAAATTTATAGATGTAGTACTACTACTTTTCTCCCAGGGCTGATTTTTGAAACCACAGACTCTTGGAATGGTTTGGGTTGTAATGGTTCTTGAAGATCTCATCTGGTTCCAACACCCCCTGCCATGGGCAGGGATGCTCAGATTCTGTGTATTTAATATAACAACCCTTCACACAAAATTAATACATATATAAATTTTATAATTCTGCTTTGACTGTTTTGTTTCTTATTCCTTTACGGGCACAGAGCCAGCAGTGCACAGTACATTTAAGATTTTATGAAATGTTTTACCTGGTGCTCGGTCACAGGACAGTCACATTTTATTCTTGAAAAATATCCAGTCCACAGAAATGCTAATTTTCTCAACAGGATTTAAAATGCACATGTAATTTTTGCAACTTCATATATTATGTAAAGCCTGTAATTTCTCAAGCTGTGCTACTGATGATGTCTGAGGAATACTGAGCACTTGTTATCTCTTATGTGGAGCTCTGCCTGGTCAAATGGCTGCTGTAAAAGGCTCACCTTGTCTAGGTGAGACAAGCCTTCAGGACAAACAAAACTGTGGGTGCCAAGCTGTCAGGGATATTTCTGCCATCTAGCAGTTGGCCACTGCTCAAAGACTGCCCTTCTTTACTCCTTCTCAAAATTCAGGTGGTTTTGGTCACTCCGAAAAAAAGAGTAACAACCCTTTGCCTCTTGTGCACACAGCTGTGCACTGGATGAGGGATCTCCCAGTTCAGTCCAGAATCTGAATTTACAAGAATCAGAATCCACGAGAATTGATCCTGCCAGCAAAGGTTTTACAACAATCCAAATGCTTTTAACCAGGAAGAAATTTGCAGGCAACCAGCCTATTCACTGACAATTTCCACAGAAAAAAATATTCTCAAAAGAAAGGTATTTCCAGCATTGGCTTAAGCAGCTCCATCTTAAGCAGCTCCAAGAGATAAACCAGAGCTGTATTCCTGTTGTGAGATATATATGCTTTCAGTAACAATCACTAAAGACCAGGTTATTTTTCTGTTGTTCTTACACTATCCATTAAAGCCAGCTCCAAACCTCCCTCTCATGATGTGTTTGTGAGCACATAAAGCAGAGTCTGTCTGATACTGTCTAATATGTGCAGAGGTATGGGCATCTCCCTTCTTAGAGACTTACATACAAAAGGGTTTCCCCCCTATTTTATTCTACTACACTTCTGATCCTATTGTCAGTAGAATGTTCTTAGGATTCTTCAGCCTTCAAGGACACGATTTCTTTTGCAATGGCCTTTATGAGAGTAACTTCACAACTCAGCCAGTTTTAAGGGTTAAAGTCTTTTAAAAAATCTAAAGCACTGATGGACAGAATTTCTTTCAAGATGTCTTATAATAGCCAAATCACTTCAAAGAACTCATCATGGGACTACAGAAGTCAGAGGTTATTGGATGTCTTTCAATACTTGCTATGGATATGCTCATCCTCTGATGAAAGACAGAACTAACTTTAAAGTCAGGACAGAAACCTGGAGCTATCCATGATCCTGTACTGCAGTCTGTTTTCTTCCCTCAGCTTTGGGTAACAGTGGGAGATATGAAGTCTCCACGGAAGACACCACAGTTATGTTTAGCCACCTGTGGTCTTTCTTTCTGGCAATTACAGCTATTAATCCTCATATGACACCAAATATTTGGAGACCTCTAGGGAAGAGATTTTTCTCTTCTTACAGTACCATCAGATTTCTGCTAGTGTGTGTCTGTGTCAGGTTTAATGGCTGGGACTGATGGGCCAATCCTACTCAGGCCTGGAAGGGTGGAAACGCACAGAACACCTGGGTTTGAAGGCACTGCTGGGTTTCTTGACATCTTCCTCCCAAGCACCAAGAGAAATTCAGAGTCACACATGTGTGTGTGTTGTGATAAAGAGTCTAGAGGGTAAGTCAAATAAAGAGCAGCTCAGGGAGCTGTGGGTGTTCAGCCTGGAGAAAAGGAGGCCAGAGGTGACCTTATCCTCCCTGGAAGGAGGCTGTAGCTGGCTGGGGATCAGCCTGTTCTCCAGGCAACCAGTGGCACGACAAGAGGACATGGCCTAAGCAATGCCAGGGGAGAGGCAGGTTGGACATCAGGAGGAATTTTGTTATGGAAAGGGTTGTTAAACACTGGAATGTACTGCCTAAGAAGGTGGTGGAGTCACCATCCCTAGATGTGTTCAAGAAATTATTTGGATGTGGCATTCAGAGCAAACGTCTGGTTGAGCAGATGGTGATTGGGCAAAGGTTGGACTTTGGGTGATCTTGGAGTCCCTTTCCAAACCTGACTCTGTGATTCTGTGATTCTGTGAAATACTGTAGATACATCCTTGGTTTCAATCTATGCTGGCAAACAGAGCAGTATCCAGGAGAGGTATGACCTAAGGAAGACTTTTATCTAATCATCCTCATTTTTTGGCACCCCAAAGAAAAAAATGAATTTTCATCCTCATCTCCCTCTCCTCCTACATGCATTGCCCTTGAGAGAAGTATGTTCACTTCAGTTCAGAAAGATGTTCCACCATTTCATAGAGCTGGCTTTTAGTCCCCATTGCCAGAGGCTGGCTGAATCAGTCTTTTTGTCTTTTGTGCCCTGAAATCAATCTATCATCTGCTCTATTTAGTCCCAGCAATTTCTCTCAGATGAGCCTGGTTTGGCAGAAAGGGAACTCTGTGCAGGCCTTGACTACAATAAAACTCAGCTTCTTGCACCTCAGAGAAAAAGAGGGAAGTTTTATGACAGTGGCTATTTTTTTAATGCCAGAGCAGAATGAAGGGTAGTAATGCCTAGTGGATTTAGAACCATGAATCTTTTTATTGCCTCAGCTCAGAATTTACATTATCTCTGTTTTCGTGACCATTCAGGGAAATTTTTATCTCTTGGCTCTCAAAATGCCTACTATCATATACCTGTCTAGGCATCTTATCAGAAATAATTTTTATTTCAGGGTGGTCTATTAATTTTCTCTTTTGTACTCTGATCTTACTCTTCTCCAAAGTGTAGGGGGATAGAACAGGAGGACAGGGATATATGGTTGCAGCAAGAAATATTTCCTTTGGGAAAACATTTTCTCTTGAGGATAGGCAAATTCTGGAACAAGCTATCCAAAGAGACTGTGAAATCTCCACTCCTGGAGATATTCAGAGCATGACTGGACAAGGTTTTGAGCAGTCTCATCTAAGATATTCTTGCTTCAAGTGGAGGGTTCATCCAATGACCTGTGGAAATCACTTTCAAAAGAAATCACTTTGTTTATGACTCATATCCTCCTTACCCGCTCCTGAGATCACCAAGAGAACATTGGTGCCTCCCTCCCATGAGCCAACTATGCAGGTCTTTGTTGCATGTTGGCCTCTTAGCCAGAACTGAAAGTCCTTTCTAGGGCTGTGAAAAACCAAAGTGAGCACCTGTATATGGCAACCCACTCCAGATGACCTTAAGTCTTGTTAATTGCTAAATCATCTGGAGGAGGCTATCAACAGTGTTCTGCTAAATCAGCTACATCTTACCTAGTAACTGATTAATTGGTGTAAAAATTACATGGCAGTTGCCTAAAAAATTAAGAAGTATTCCTGGAGAGTCCCATCACTCCAAGGAGACTGACCTTCCTATTTGTGTCCACAAACATCTATACTGTCAACAGTCTGAAAAATGCCACCAAGAAGGCCATGAAGGCTCTATTATAGAGAAATAATATCAGCACCTGAACTTACAAAATATTGCTGAGACTTCCTCATCCACCTGAGGTGTTTCAAAGTGAGAAATCTTTTCCCTCTTTGTCATTTAATCCAATATTTCAAGAAGTGATAACAAACCAATTGCATCCAGCAGTATTACTGTATTCTTAAGCAAGTGGAGTACATACCACTGTGTTAAATGTAAGGCAAAGGTATCAATCTTTTCCAGTTACCCACCACCAAAATACCATGTACTGTAATTGTTCCATTTCTTTCCAAAAAACTAGAATCACCACCAGCCTTGAAAGCATATTAGAATTTTTCTTCATGACAGAAATATGATCTGTACTGTGGTCTCTTTAAGTTCTTATAGGTACTTTCTTGGGAGATGGGATTTGAAACTAAATTAGATTGTGAGACACTGCAAGATTGTACAAAAGCCCTTTTCTAAAAAATAAAAAAAAAAAAAAAAAAAGAAAAAAAAGATGACTTTTACTTTTCTCTGTGGAAAGCTAGAAAATGTAACAACCTGGTTTTGCAGTTTTTATTGAGCTACTCGAATTTTTTCCTGGTGTGTGCACTGGAAAAAAAAAAGCCACACTGCATTTCCAAATCATTATTTTCAGAGCTGCATATTGCTAGCAATGAAACAGTCAGTACTACCTCTGCCAGCTTTTTCTCGACAATAAAAGCCATTTGAAATGATTATGTGAGCTAGAGATGTTGGAATAGGTGCTTTGTTTCAGTTGCCTTTCTCCCTGAATGCTGCTCTATGCATAGAGATAAAATGTGCTTAGGCTTTGGCTGATATGGCACTTTCTGTACAGGGTGTACCACGATCTTCCATCCCTTCCCAGGGTGTTAGATGGCAACAAGCAAGGTAAAATGAGAGCCCCAGTTTTTGCTGTATCCTTTGGAGGTCAAAGGGCATTGTCAAAAGGAGTTGTAGGCTTCAAAATTAGTTTATTTCAGCTCAGCACCCAGGCAGCTCCAGTGCCCTTGCACCATTGAAATGTTGAAGATTCTTAGTCTGGAATTTGGATAGACACAAGGTGACAAGTAACAAGATAGGTTAGTCTTTCCTGAGTGAATATAACCTACATTTTAATACATGGCATCAATTCTTGAAGTATTCTGCTAAATCAGTCACATGCTATGAGGCAATACTGCGTAGAGAAGAAGAGGAAAATCCATTGAGAAAGCACATAATGAGGTAAGATTTCTGGTGGTGTACATTGCTGAGGAACAGAAAATTGTCGAGCTATAAAACATTCATGAGTAATGTGAATGATAATGTTCTTGTTCAAAACTGTAAAATCAGTGTTTCTATTCTGAACTCTATTTTTGGAAGTTGTTCCTTGTTCCTGAAAAATTGCTTTGTGCTGGAAGGTAGCAATAAAGATGGTAATCCTGGAGAAATGTTGTCTTATTCTTCTGGGTTTGGTTCCTATTAGAAAAAGGTAGGAATTTGTTAGTAGAAGAGCCATTTGGCCAAATACTAAGTGCTCAATTTCTGGTTATATTTACATGCTACCCAACCATCTACCACCAGAAGAAAGTATTTAGGAAGAAATATGTTTAAGAGACTCCCCCATCTTGATACAATGGTCAGTGTCAGTCTCCATCATGGAATCACCATCCCTGAAAATGTTAAAAAAACAATAAGTGGCACTTGGCAATATGCTTTGCTGAGAATGGTGGTATTTCCTTGGGGGTTGGCCTTGATTATCTTGGAGATCTTTTCCAACCTCAATGATTCCACGATTCTTCTCTGTGGCTCCAGCTTTAGAAGCCAGAGGCCATTTGAGTCTCAACAACACCTGGCTTGATACACCCTGCACCAGGGTTTGGACATCAATTGCTATTGGTAATTGGGAGGATTTCAGTGGTGCTCTCGGGAGGATCCTGGGGAAACCCAGGTAGAAGGACATGACTCTGCAGTCTGGTGGCCAGAGCCTGCAGAGCCCCCATCAGTTCTGAAAATGAGGAAAAGCTTCTCAAGGTCATTTAGGACCAGATTTTTCTCCTTAAACCATTTAGCCATCTTAATGTGGGAAATTAAGCTCAAACACCCTCTTGATAAGCTCTCCAGATGCCCGTCTGCAACATTAGTTTGTGAAATACCCGCAAAATCAGTATGAATTTTAGAACTGGCAGAACTCAAGAAAGCCTAAGGAAGGTTCTGATTTAGGACATGAATATTGTGACAGGAGCCAGGTGCATTTGGAGCACTTGCTCCTCTTGAGACAGCACCTCCTCTGATATCAGAAACCATTTGGCCTTACTGAGAGGTGTGTAGCCTGACCCCCAAAATTTCCTTCTACTTTTTGTATTTCAGAAAATTGTGTTGCTAATATGAGGGAGCTTGAGAGTGTGTGTCAGCCCCATCCCGATGGCAAGGAGCTGACAGAGCTGCTGTGAGGGATGAAGGTGTCTCACAGAGTTGATGCAGCTGAAGATCTGGGGATAGGTCTGATGCAGATGCCATTTCTGAGCCTGTCCCAGTGGCAGCATTGAAGAAATCTGTGTACATTTTTACCTTGGCGGATCACTTCCATTTATTCTCATAAAAGTCTATTGTGCAGATATTAATATCTGCAGCTCTCCTTAATTTCTGCTGTCATGATGCACTTTTATTACATTAGAGTGACCTGAAACTGTGTCCTGGTCTCATAGATCCCATTTTCACAGCTTGCACTGTGGGTTTAATTTCACAGTTTTTAGTTTCCCAGCTTAAAAATATGAACAACTTATGGAGCAAAATTAACAGTTTATTAGAAATATCACTCACTGCAAAAGTCTTAAGGGTAATTCTCTATAAAAGCTCTATAAAAGGTCGTGGCAGAAATAATTGTTTGATGAATATGGACCATGTCTGTTTGTCATTAAACACCAGCAGAGAGCTAATGCACTTTAATAGTCCTGCTAACTGTTATCTGACAGGCATAGAAATCACAACCAAATGCAACAATTATGCTGAACAATTGCTTCTTACTCTTTTTTTCTTTACACAAAAGGTAAAGTAATGACATATGCTGTTGTCTTCACACATCAGTAGTGGTCATGACTTTTACTCCTACAAAACATGGTAACTAATAACTTAAATATTGCAATGCTGTTTCTCATCAAACAAAATGTCCCATTAATTCCACTCTTTTGCATGTGGAAAGGCTGCACTCACAGTGCATAACAGTGAAAACTGTTGCTCCCCATCCTGTTTGTAGAGAACATGTTCAAGTTCTCTGGTGTAATCACTGTATCAACCAGGCCCTTGTGATCCACACATATTTGTGTAGTTCTCCATTTAGGGTTGGAAGATATAGATTTAAATCTTATTCAAGACAAAGAAGTTTTTAGTGAGGTTTCTTTAATAACTGCAATTACTTCTATTTTAATTTAGGGCTTAGTGTATTCAGTTGTGACTGAACCTAATTACAGCACACCCATTCCTTCTAGTAAGGATAAGGCCACATTCTGCTGTGTTTGAGAATGGATACAGAAAGATAAAGAACACTGATAGAGATGGATTTCCCCTTCGAAAATATCTGGCTCTATTCCAGAGGAATTCCTGGTTAAAGAGGGTAAAAAATACTCCATTCCCTTACTCCCATTTGCCTTATAGCATCTGTCCCAAGGGCCAGAGATAATTAATCTGCCTCCTCCCAGCTGCCCTTGGAGAGGCTTTTCTACACACCAGGGACTCCTTTAGGTCACCCAAGCACCCGTGAATCCCATAATCTTCTACCCAACCTGCCCTGAAAGGTCCCTGTGGAGTCCCATTTGGTTCTCTCCATAAGAAGATCCCTCGTGAAGTGATTCTGTCATACTTGAGTTGCTTTGCATTAAGAACTTCCCACAGATAAGATGGGTAGTTCAGCTGACCTGAATCAAAAGGTAATCTATTTGTGTAAGAGATTATTTAGGCCAAGAGAAATTAGGTGGCTCAGACAACAGGAAACAAGGCTCTAGGGCATGGTCACCTCATTAGCCACAGTCAGCTCCTCAGACTACTCTGGCACCCAGAAGTAATAGTGAATTGAACCCCAAAGTATTAAGAGGAAGCATGTGTATAAAATCCACAAGAAAAGCTAAACTTTTATTCAGGTCAGGATCCAACACATGTGCCTGAAGCCACATTGAGACAAATGTGATTGAGACAAACTAAATTGCTTATTAATTGATCTCAGTCCATCCAGGGCAGTAAGCAGTTCAGCACTACCATGGAATAGAGGGTATGTGGCCTTGTTAAGTGCTGTGTCATGATGAGCATGCACAAGGGCATGTAAAAATGAAGGAGCATAGGAACACCCTTGATTTTGGAATTGAACTTTGCAATGTTGGTAGAGTTTGGCTAATGCAGTTTCTTGGTTACTGTGAGGCAAATGTCTTAAGTTGATGTTTTTAAGTAAGACAATTTAATAAAGAAACTACTGATTAGAAATAGGAACAGTATTATCAGGGAGTTGATCTTTGTTCTGATGAGATGGGATTACACTATGACACTGAAATAACACCCCGTGGAACCTATTCTCTTTTCAGAGGCAAGACAGGACCCATGGTGTCATGATAAATAGTTACACCTGGGAAATTATGACTTGGTTGCAGAATCTGATCGCTCCAGTTTTTTATTCAAACAGGATGAGTATTTTAAGGCAAAGAGATACTTATGCTTTTAATGAAAAGATTTGTTTGACATTTCTTTTCCCAGGGCTACTCTGGGAAGCGACACTTGCACAGTGAGAAATGAGCAGCTTCCCAAGAGGAGAGGCAGGTTATGCTTCTCCAGCAGGTTTAGAAGTGCCTGCCCTTCCAGTTACCTCCCTGTTTTCCCTTGACAGTGGAAGTTCACTGAGTTGGCAGGATATTTAAAAAAATATCCTACCTGCAGCTTACCCCTGTGCTGTGGTCAGTAGGGACTTGCAAAAGGTCTGTTGATAAACCCTGTATGAAGAGACTGCTTCCTGCAAACATATTTCGTGTTTCTGATTTTAGTTTATTTATTGCTCTTTCTTATAAGCTCCCTGGAGTCTTGGACAGCTCAGAAATACCAGGCTGGCATTTCTTGACTATTCAGTGTTAACTGAAAGGTTTAAAAAATCTAATTTCTTACCTACCAAGCAGTGGAATTACACAGCTGCCAGGGATGGCATATGGGCATTGTGACCACCCAAATATATTTCTTGACAAGAGATCCTTGAAATAGCAAAGGAAAGTCTCCAGATGTTGCTGTCTTCAAATGAGTGTAACAGAGAAAAGAAGAAACCTCAGGTTGCAACAAAATCTGTCAAAAAAATTAGGCCCAGTCATGGCAGAATTGCTAGTATAAATACAATGTAAATGCTAGGATAGACATACATCCAACACTGGTGTGTTTTTGTCCCCAAACAGGTCTAGAAAGGATTTTTTATAAAATGCTATCTAAACTGTCCCAGCATGCCCAACAGCGGCAATCAAACAATTGAATCCTAAAATGAAACTTGTCAAGTGAAGTGCAAGTTTTTAATGTAGTATGGAGAAAAAGCATGGCTACATGATGCTTTCACTTCCTCATTCCTGGAAGTGTTCCAGGCCCACTTGGACAGGGCTCTGAGCAACCTGGTCTAGGTGAAAGGCAGCCCTAACCATGGCAGAGGTGCTGGAACAAGATGAACTTTAAGGTCTCTTCCAACCAAACCTTCCTATTTGTCTGTGATATGACACAACAGCAAGTGGCAGGGTAGTGGGGAGACATGTAAAGTTCACAGTATTGCCCAGGCTGTAGGACCAAAATTAGCTTTTCTCAACTTCACTGAATTTTGTTTTTGGGGGNTGGGGGTGTGTGTGGTTGGTTGGTTGGTTTTGTGAGGGGTTTGTTTGCTTTTTGTTTTGGTTGTTGTTGTGGTTTTTTTAAAAATATACTTGTAGTGATCTGAGCAGAACAATGTACCTCCCCTTAAGCTTGTGAATGTATCTTCTATTAAACTTGTGAATGTATCTTCTCTGAAACTTGTGATGAATGGTTTTTGTTGTAAAGTTTCAAACAGATCCTCACCTGAGCCCAGCATTTTTCATTGAAAACTTTCATAGCACCAGTCAGAAGTCTTAGAAAGATGAGCTTATGATGTTTCCTTAAGAGCAGGAGAGCATTCCCTTGCCCCAGGCAGTGTGATCTAGACTGGTTTTATTCTTGATAGAGGAGTGTCTAGATCATCCTTCAAAACCTTTAAATACTGTCTACATCCTCATTAAGCAATCTGTTCAAGAGTTTGCTTGCCTTACTGTTTTTGTTGGTATCCAGTCTAAATTCCTTCTATTCCAAATCATTATTTCTTATCTTTCTCAGGATGGGCAGAAAAAAGAATTTATACTTATTCTCGATTCCTTTTATTTCAACTCATTATTGCTTTTCTTTCTTGGGAGGGGCATGAAAAAAGTTCACTTACGCTTTGTTTTTGTCTTTTATACAAGTGAGAACTGGTATAATTTCCCTTTCACCTTTCCTTCTCTGGACCAAACAGTCCCATTTTATCCAATCTTTTTTCACAGCATAGGTCCTGCTTTCTAGACTGCTTTTTATTCTCTCCGTTCCCCTTCGGTCCCTCCCCACTTGGCCTGTGTTTCTCACAGCTAGTGCTGACAAAAGCCAGACCCTTATTACTGCCAAGTACAGACAGAAATTTCTTCATCTGGCTCAGAGACAGAAGCCCAGCTCAGGTACGCCAGGTTTGCCTGGTTTGCAACTGTGTGATATTTTTCACTCATGATCAGTTTGTGATTCACAGTAAAGCTTGGTGGTTTTCTGCATTACTGCTGAATAGCCAGACATTTTCCATCCTGCATTTAGAGAAATAAATGTAGAATTTGGTGTGTCCTTATTGAATTTTTGCCCATTACTTTCAGGCCATTTTCTTAATTTATCAGGAATGTTTTAAAACCTAGTTCTGTCCTCCTTCATGCTTGTAGCCTTTCCAGCACTGGTGTTGCTTGGAAATTTAATAAAGTACACTAGTTAATTTATCATCTAAGTCATTAATGAAAATATTGAATAATACTGGATGGGGGACAGATCCCTGGGGGATCTTTCTTGGTGGATCATTCTGTGTTGATTGTGAACTATGGGTAGCTGTTACCTAAGAATGGATTCCTCAGCCAATTATATACCACTGATAACACCTCCAGTAGTACACATTTCACTCACTTGTTTGTGAGTTGGTTGTACAGGCCAGTGAAGAGAGGGCAGTGACACTGAAGGTACAAAAGCAGTGGCAGAGAGTGCCTCTCTCCAATTCACATGGCTTGTTTCCCTGTCAGAGGAGGAAATAAACTTTCCTTGATTTATTATAGTCAGAACCATGTTGGCTGTCATTTATATCCTTTTTATGGTTACAAGTTGCTTGATTAGTCCCTCCAGATTTGGGAGAGGAAATCAAGATAAGCTGACTAGTCCATAATTTATATTTGCTCCAGATTTGGGAGAGAAAATCAAGAGAAGCTGACTAGTCAGTAATATTTTTTTGCCCTGTATCTCCTCTTTTCAGTGGCTGGAACAGCATTAACCTTTCTCTGCTATGAAATCCCTTGCTTTAACTGAAATCTCTGAAGCTCCCTCACAGCTCTGAGGCTGCTCTGGCTGGCTCCTGAAAGTTTGCATTGCAGAGTGACTTCCAGCAGAGGCTGTGTCCACAGCCATAGGTCCTGCCCCATTCCAGCCCTCCTCTGGGCACGGCTGAGCAGGGAGCTGGGCCAGGACTATGATCAGGCTGAAAAGCAGCCTTTTCCTTCATAGGATCCCAGCAGCAGGAGTGGCTGGCTCCAGGCTGGGGGAGGGGTTAGCAGGGCACTGTGCACCCCTCACCTGGCTCAAGCAACCCTCACCTGAATGTGCTCCTGGAGCCCGGTACCCCATGCGACCTCTCTGAAGCACCAGGACAGAGAAACCCTAACCTCCATCAACACTGTCAATTTACCAATTCCCTGCTGTAGCCCGATTTTTTAATTTCAGCTCTGGTGTTAACTACATTAACTGCGTGGTCCCAAGTGACCCTTAGTGACTACTGAGGATACTCCTCACCATGTAATCAGTAGATAAATTTCTTGCCCCATTACAAGTTCAGATGACTTTTACTTAAGTCATTTCAATATTATTAAAGTATTAATGCACTCTGTTTATCTGTGTCCCAGGGGAGCTGTATCTGGTTTTGCTCCTAAGCTTTTATGGTTGTGTCCCTGCACAATTATCCTTTCAGTGTGCCCTTAATAGACAGAGGGGTTCTGGGAGCTTTCTTCCTTTCTCTGAGGAGGCAGAAGAGCTTGTGGCTGGCCATGCTAGTCTGTGACTCTGTCTTACAGCCTCCTCTGCCAGGATGGAGTTTGTATTTTTGTCCTTCTACAAGGAGATGTAGCTTCTACAAGGAGATGCCAAGACTTGCAAGCTCTTTTTCCTGTAAGGCTCCCAGTAGGATTTCACTTCCCTGCAAGAGGTTTTCATGTCTGTGAAACCCATTCTCTTTACATTATCTGTTTGGCTCTTTCTTTTTTGGGGAGTTTTAAACCCCCTCACACCACCTATTGTCCTGTATCTTCTTTGCCCTCTTTCTGCCTTTACCCAATGCCTGAACACTTAACTGTGTGTTACTGATGGTGTTTGTCAAGGTGCTAACACACAAGGAAGGGTTTTCAAGGAAAAAAAAGGAGAGACACTTTTGTCTGTCTGAAATGCAGTCAGTGACTATTTTAGCCCACCACTAGGTAAGTGAATTAGCTTCCAGGACAGCCAGATGAGGCCAGATGTACCAGTGAAATACAACTGGAATTCCCCTAGGTCTCATCTGCATGCATTAAAATTCAGCCATTGCTTATGAATAAAAAGTGAAAGCATGGCTGGTACTCCATTCATTCAACCATATCTCACATTAGAGATGTACACATACATACATACACATATATACATATGTACACATATACATATATATATATATATGTAATTTTCTCCCAAACTAATGCTGTTTTTACTTGGCTTCTTCCTCTTGAAGCCAGGGCAACCACGTGCTGATAGCAGAATGCTTTGTTCATGGGTCTAAATGACAGATTTGTAGCTTACAATAAAACTGCCCGTGGGTTTATTACTGTGCTGTCATGCATTACAAAAGCTACAGTAGAGTGAACCTGAGCAATGCCCCAGCCACCATTTGCCATATTTACATGATGATAGATGTCAGGTCTCTGTTGAGTTTCAGCAAGAGAGCAGCTAATGGCAAGTAAAAGAGCTTGGGTGTAACAGCATCACCAACAATCTGACTCCCTGTGACCCATCACATTTTTTATAACATGAAGAGATTATACATGGCATCTACAACCACTCCTACAACAAGAGCTAAAGAGGAACATCTTCCTTCCATTCTTGTGTACCTGTGATCTTCAGGAGAGTTATCAGGACGGGGCCTGTTTGTACTTGCCTTAAATTTGAAGACTTAAGAGTCACAGCTTAAGCTTGTCTGCCAGTGATGGTTCCACAGATGTTCACAAGGATTTTGATGATGGCTTCAGAGGTGCTATATTTCCTTTAGTTTTTGTGCCAAGGAATGTTAACCCTTCTAAGCAAGCAGGATTCTGTAAGGACTGTCCTTTGAAAACAGAAACAAAAGCAAAATGTCCCAGCATCTGGACACTGGCAGTGAAATCACAAAAGTTAACAATACTGCAATCCTGCCAACACCAACTCAAAATTATCTGAACATCATCTGGTCTCTTTTATCTCGTTGTGGGGAGCTGCCCCAAGATACCAAGTCCACCAAACTGAGAAAAAATTAAAGACAAAAAAGACAAAAAATTAAAGACAAAAAAAAATTTAAAAAATTCAAAGAAATATTGCAAAGACTTTTCCAGTTTCTTAGCTTTTAGGAAATGACCCCTAAATTTTGTGTGTATGTATTTATTTGTGTTGTTTGCATGTTTATCACACGTACACAAATGCTGCATTCTGGATCCATCATTGCAAAGCTTTTCAGAGAGTCTCAAGGAGTTGTCAGTCTCCGATAGGCAAAGTAGTTCAGTAGTCTGATGTCAGTAATCAGCACTAAATCAAGTATTTAAGATTTATACTGCTAAAGCACCCTCTAGTGGGGCAGGGACAGAACAGTTGTTTTTAGCAGAGATGCGATAATGTCTCCACATACTAGAGAATAGACAAGTAAAAGGCTGGATACTGGTGGGATAGGCAAACACACTCAATCTTTACTTTGCAGAATCACAGAATCTTTTAAATTGGAAAAGACCTCCAACATCACCGAGTTCATTCTTTGACTGATCATCACCATGTCAACTAGACCGAGGCACTGCCACATGCAGTCATTTCTTGAACACATCCAGGGATGGAGACTCCACCACCTCCCTGGGAAGTCAGTTCCAAAGTCAACAACTCTTTCTGTGGAGAAATTCTTCCTGATGTCCAACCTGCCTCTCCCCTGGTGCAGCTTGTGGCTATGTCCTCTTGCCCTGACAATGTTTAGTCAATACTCCTGCTATCCACGCAACAGACAGAAGTCACAATAATATCTGAGAGGTGGCTATGCAATTTTATAGCATGTAATCACAGAATGATGGCATAATTTTATTCAGAGACCTTTGGAAGTTATCTCATCTAAGCTCCTGCTCAAAGAAAGTTCAAAAAGAACAAGTGGTTTTGACAATTTCCAGATGAGTTTGGATTTTTTCTCCAACAACTGCTCTTCCCAACATATTCCAGTATTTGACCATCATCACAGCAACAGAAAATCTCCTTGTATCCAAACCAAATTTCACTTGTTGCAATTTTTCTTTATTGCCTCTCAGCCCACAGCTGTGCACCTCCAAGCCTTCCCCATAATTTCTCAGGGTCTTTAGGAGTGTTGTGACCTTGAAATACTGGAAAAAAATATTTGCAGTTACTGAAAGAGAGAAAACTTCTGGGCCAAGACCTGGCTGAAAATGAGTTGAGGCTTGTAGTAAAGAAATTAGTCTTTGTTCGCTTGTTCAGGGAAAGAACATTTCAAGGCAATTTTTGAACATAATAGCTTCAAAGAAGATCCTTCATTTATTTCTCTCTTTAAAGAAAGGAACTGTGAGGTCCTGACTGAGGGTAATCACTTGGTTGCAGGCAGGCAGGAGTGGGGACTCCAGGGTGTTCACACAGCTTTGTGGACAACAGCTTCCCCTCATTAGTACAGTACCCGATGCCTTCAAGTAATTAATCTTGTTTTGAGAGGGAGGAGACAGGTGTGATCAAAAGCAGAAAACATCTGAGCCTTGGAGAAGCAGAAGGTCACCAAAGAGGGTGGTGGACTCCCAACTGGTGGTGATCCCTGCTTGTTTTCTGGCCCTATGTGTTACCTGACTGCAGCAAACAGGTAAAGAGGAGGCAGCATGATCTGACCCCTACATTTGGGGGTGCACCGCATAGTTGGCTAAATTTTTGGTGAGAAGGTTGAGCAGCCATGCTATGGCACAATTTTAGGGGCACAGCTTTGTATATTTCTAGGAAATCAGAAGCATTGAGGTCTGCTGATACCTTTTACTTCTCTCAAACCCTTTGAAGTTTTGAAGCTGCTGATGTCTGGATAGATGCGGATCTCAGGTGAGCACCTTCTCCAGACCTACCTGGGGCCATGGTCCATGTCTGTGGATGCAGCACCCACCCTGCCCCTCTGCAGCTTCATTGTCACACTGTGTGTGCCTGCTGCTCCTCTGAACTGCCCACAGCCTGCCAGTCTTGGGCAGGATGTTTAGAGGAAAGATTAGGCAAAGGGTAATCATAGTTCTTTCAAACTGGGTGGATAAAATTAGATGTGTGTAATTAGTGGTTAGGTGGCTAAAGGAAAGGAGTTTTGTTTGTAAGTGGTCAGCACCTGCCAACCTTCAAACTCCTGGCCTCAGTATTTGTGTATTTGCCTTTAGGCATCCCAGCATGAAAACACTCACCCAGACTGGACACAGGGACTGAGCCTCCCCTGGACTTGGGGTCCTTCCTGTGTTTTCCATTTTCACCTGCCACGCTCACCCTACCAAGCTCTGCATTTCTGTGACCTTGCTTGGCAGGAAAACCAGAGTCTCTGCAGGTGGCCAGCTGCCAGGGACATTCATTTTTCCCAATTAGTAGAGAACAGAGGGTGTTACCTCTACCCATGATTTAAAAACAGCATCAGAGCAGAAACCGATGGAGGGCATCCAATATCCTGGTCAACATGCCACTTTTGGAACCAAAGAGTGCTCTCCACTGTGCAACAGAAGACACACCTTTCCCCAGACCTTTTGGAAAAACTCTAGCAATGATGGATTGAAAAAGGTGGATGGAGGAGCATGGGGCCCCTGAACCATGACTGCCTTTGGCCCTCTTCAAGCAGAAATAGGGAGGCACTGAGCACCTGGTGCAGCTGAAGGTTCAGCCTGGTGCACTCATTGCCCCAAGGAACCTCTCTGGGTGCTCCATCAGCCTAAAGACCTGTGTGCCTGTGCTCAGATTATGGTAAAAGATGATCAGGGAAAGCACCTGAAATCATGACAGACCTCAGGGCACTCAGGAGACTCCCTTTTTCTTCTCTGATGGATTGCAGGAGCTATTCCCTGGATTTTCCCAGGGAAAATGACTCTAGCTCTACAGTTTGGTACCTTTCTGTTACACAATTTGGATTTTCAGATGATCCCTTTCAAAGCAGTAGTTTGGAACTGGAATTAAACAGGATGGCAAAAAGCCTTAATCAGAGACCTGGCTTCATAAATAAGACAAGTACTTATTTTATTGCACTGTTTAATAATATGTTTCTTTTTCTATAGCTGCAGTGCTGAGGAGGCAGAGCAACGGCAGGTAGGACTGTTGTTAATTCTACATATCACTATAAATTATTAACCTTGAAATGTGTAGAAATGAAATTGCACCCTATTTTAGCATTTATAGCAACATTCGATCGAGCGTGGTTTAAGCCTATATACATCTTCTGACACTAGAGGGAGTACATAATTTATTTTATGAAAATAAACAAATCTTGCTTTTTGAACAGAAAATATATCAGCGGGGGAAAAGCAAAAATATTCAAAGACAATTTTATTCCTTCTCTTCATGTTATACTAAAAAAAAAAAAAAAGAAGCTGAGAAGCTGCCTTTTCTAAGTAGGTTATGCAACTGTGTCTGTAAAAGCCAGTGAGGGGCAGATAACCAGCCAGGCTGTGCTCAATTTGTGTGTTTGTGTCTATCGAGTCTGAACACATGGGGTGAGTAACTAACCCACGGGATAACACACACAGACATCTCTGCCCACAGGTTTCTATCTCTGGTGCTGCTGTATTCCCACTGTTCCCCACAAACACCGCAGTGTCTGAACAGCTATGCTCTCTCCAGTGTGTTTATCCTCTCAACATGCCTGGGAGGTAGGGAAGAAGTGCTATCTTCTTTTATGGCTAGAAGTCAGGTGCAGAGAGGTGAAAGATGCACCCACAGCCTGGTGGGAGGCTGTGGCAGAAATTAAGACCGTGGCCTGTGTGTGCACCCTCACTCAGGTTCCCAATTCATCTCTGGGTACAGCAGGTTGTTAAGCTGCAAGGTGCTTTTGCCTGGCTGTTTTTCCTGAGCACAGGTACAAAGGTTGCCCAGTGAGCTCTGTGTTGTGTTTTTTGTGTAATTGGATAGATGTGTCACCGTGACCCTCCCCAGTCCCTCCAGCAGGAGAGTCAGGTTCAGGCTGAGGTGCAGACCATGGCTTTTGCAGGGAGCTGTGGGGAGAAAGCAGCACCCCACTCCTCTGGGGGTGAGAGGCCATACAGCACAGCCCCCACTGCTGCTGTGACAGTGGCTCTCACACAAGCTGAGGCAGATCCTCTTGTCCTCATACTAAAACAGTCACAAAATTGAGAGCAATATACAAATGCAGTAATTCAGGCCAACTGGATGGTTTTGCAGCCCAAGGATCTTGATTATGATGTGAGATCAGTCACTCCCAGAGTGTGACAGTGTCTATATCCATTACAATGTCATTATCTGATACAGAGATCTCCTAAAAATCTCTTTAACACAGGAAGGATTTCTTTTAAGTGGTAGAAACAAGGTCAGTTCTGAAAATGCTATCACCTTGTTATCACTGTTCATGCCAACAACTTCTCAGAGTCCCTTCTGAAGTCTTCCACCGAGGCCTCCTTCAGCCCATCTGGTGCTGCGCTTGATAAAGCAACAAGTAACTTCAGCGACCCATCCCATTAGGGCTTATTATGCAGTGAAATTGCACTGCTTTTAATAGAAGTTCTAATTTCTTTAGGAAAGGATTTGGTCTGTTACAAAGTGGTTTGGGGACAGATATTCAAGTGTAAAATGTTTGTAGGTGGCTCTCATCTCCCACCAATCACAGACACCAAACACTAAAGCCTTGGCAATGAAAGGTGATCTATCACGCTCTGGCACACCCACAAACACACATCTCCAGGCTAAGGGAGCTCAACGAATAAAAGCATCGAAATAGATCTTCTTCCCCTCTCCCCATTTCTCCTTCAGAGCATTCAGTGCTTCCATCCTTGCTAATGTTTGATTGCTCAGGCTCCAGGGCTTCCTGAGGAAAAAAATCCTCAGCAGCATTCCACTCCTGGGAAGAACCCTATTTATGCTTAAGATTTAAGGCACTGAGTCTTACTCCCACAAATGTTTTTCTAGAAATGGGTAATGATTTGTTACTGAGAAAATGCCCCTTGGGATCCTGAAAAATCCATATAATGCAGTGCAGCTGCATTTGAAGATTCCTTTTGTTTGCACACACACAACTTACAGAGAGCTTTGTATGCTGAAGAAAGGCAAGATCTAAGCTATGCAGGGGGCACCTATTACTAAGTATCAGGATCTTCCTTCTGTTTCACTCACATATGAAATATTTCTCTTCCTTTCAACTGTTACCCACTGAAAATACATTTTTTACTCCCTCCTGTGTACATACAGAAAGAACAACAAAAAAATCATAAATAGGTGATGAAACACAGAATTCAGTGTCTACCCAAACACCAGAGCATATAAAGTCTATCATCTCCTCAAGTCAAATTTTTATGTGGAATAGGAACCCCTATGTGAAGGAAACCACTGCAGCCCAGGACCATGAAGGAATTGAGGCAGTTAACTCCTCATTGACTTCAGTTTTTCTGCAACTCAACATCCAAGTCTTCAGCCCCTCATCTATCAGATGGGGTTGTTGAGCCTGGGGAAGCAATGGCTCTGGGGACACCTTATAGCACCTTCCAGTACCTAAAGGGGGCCTACAAGAAAGCTACAGAGGGACTTTTTACCAGGGCCTGTAGTGAAAGGACAAGGGGAAATGGCTTTAACTGAGAGTGGATTTTAGGAGATTAGATTAGGAGGTTAAGAGGTTAGATATTAGGAAGAAGTTCTCTGCTGTGAGATTGATAAGGCACAGGAACACGTTGCCCAGAGAAGTTGTGGATGCCCCATCTCTGGAAGTGTCCAAGGCCAGATTGGATGGGGCTTGGAGCAACCTGGTCTGTGGAAGATGTCTGCCCTTTGTTGGGAGTTGGAAACTAAACGAGCTTTAAGGTCCCTTCTGAACTAAACCATTCTATGATTCAAACAGAGAAAATGTCTCTACATGTTGTAAGAATAGACTTAGCAAAACACAGTTGAGACACTTGGGTCAAATGGTGTAGAAAGGGTCACAGAAACAAAACCCAATTCTTATTAAAAAGAGGGGTAGTGGATGGAGAAAGGAATAAAAAACTGAGCAGAGGAATAGAAAGCCAAGACTAGTTTTAGAAAAAGATCGAGCAAATGAAAGCGTGGGAAGAGCCAAAGCCTCGGGGACAAAGTGATAAAGTTTTTTGTAAAACTGCATGTACAGAATATCATAATGAAAAATACAGCAGCCCTGCCAGGGGACATGGCTGCTTGGGAAGCAGAAGCTGAGAATCCTGGAAGTGAGGAAATAGCACCAGTGTCCCACGTTCATTATTCAAAGGCAGATATGTTTAGTTTTAACATGGGTTTAGTACCATAGAAGCAGAATTTTGCATGGCTTGATGTATTTCCATATGTGATTAGAAGTACATACAGGTTTGGTGTTCCAAGGCTGTGCTACACCTTTGCTGTGCCCATGAAGGCACATTTACACCTCTGGCTGGGAATCCCATGTAAGACCACTGCATCTTTGAGCTTCCCCTTGTTGCAGCAGTGAAGGAGCCCACCTCCCACTTGTACACCTTGCACTGACTTGATCTTCCCCTTAATTGTGTCTGGCTGTATGCAGATTCATGTGTCCGTAGATATTGTATCCATGTATCCATCTCTCATGGTTCCTGGTTTCATTAATCTCTTCTAAATTATTACTATGTTCCGTGCTTAATTCTGCTGATGAAGTTGGTATTTTTATTGGCTTGTACTGTGTTACATGTGTGCACTGACTTTTAAAGAAAACAATTTACTCGGATGGGGGGATGTCAGAATGTTCCATTCTGTACCACAGCTCAAACAAAGATGTCAGCCCTGCCAGCAGTTTTCAGTGCTAGAAGTTGAGTAAATGGAATATCTAACTTTTACATTTCCTCCTAGGTACTTGATAGAGAAAGGACATCAGTGATCCAGAGGTATTTAACAGAGACCGATTGCAGGCAGTTGTGGCTCTTCTCACCATGAGAAATGTAAACACTGAGTGCTTTATAGACTTATTGCTGAATTCAGTGCTCTATAGACTTATTGCTGAATTCAGTGCTCACAGGAGGGTTGGACAGTTAGAGCAGCACCGAGTCAGACCCACTGTGGGGAGCACATAACACCAACTCCTTTCCTGGGTCACTGCTGAAGCACTTTGCTTCTTGGCTAAGTATAACATGCTTGCTCTCCTGGTTGGCACCCCTTCTGTAGAAGAGTACAAATAAATTTTTAGTGCTTGGAGCACTTAGCATTTAGATTGAAATAGGAGAAAGCAATTTACCTTTGCCTACTATTGCCACATGGTAAAATTACACTGACCTTGACAGCATCTTCTGTTTGCCTGGAGCACTCTGAATTCAGGGGGACATTGGCTGCATGATGAACACAAATTAATTGCCATCATGGTTAAAATGAAACACCTGAATGAAAGCTAAGGGAACATCTTTACCTCTAACTGGATTCCTCAAATCAGACTCACAAATGGAGCTCAGTATCTGAGAAAACCCTGGCTTTCAGATAAGATCATTTAGGATGAAAAAAAAATCCTCTTTCTGGTCATGGGCTGCTCTTCATACAACATCCAGAAGGACTGTTTTGCTCCAGAGGCAAAACAGCACAGATCTTTTCCTGATATAAATGCAAAATAAGCCAACATATCCAGTGATGTATGGAAATCTGTGTTGTAGAAAGTTAATTTCTAGATAAGAATTTCATTTCCTGTAGTCAGGAACTATTCAATAAGAAGTGGGGTTGAAAGAAATTGAAAGAATTAAAATAATTTTATTAAATTACTTTCTTCCTCTCCAGATACCCCATTATCTAATCTTTTGCATTTCTAATAAGCAGTGATCAGGCACCTAGTTTGTCCATGGTTGATGTTCTATGGAAGAATTTTAACTAACAAACAATAAATTAAACCTTTTACCACAAGTTCTTTCAAAATGTGATTCAATGTATGAGGCTGTAAAAGTAATTTGGTTTTTATGGAAATGGGTGATGAAAACATGTCTACCACGCCTGAATTAACCCCCTTACAGGTGGACTTTTGCATGCAAAAATCAACCCACTCAAGTTATTAGCCAAAAATTTTTGCTTGAAGGCTGATATTTTTAAGTTGCCCTTCTGTTAGAAGAAATAAACAAACAAACAAAAAAAACAAAAAGCCTGAAGTACCCAGGAACCTCACCAATGAAGAAAAGCCCAAGCAGATATTGTAGCCAATAGAACCATGAATGGCAGGATCACTTCTGGTTTCTGTCTTGGTTTGGCAGAATGGGAGTAAAAGCCTGAAGTATGAAGGAGCCTCATCAAGGGAAAAAGCAAGAGCAACTCTTGGAAGACTATGGAATCATTAAAGTTGGAAAAGAATTCTGAGATCATCAAGTGCCACCATCAACCTAGCATTCCACCATGCTCATCATTAAATTATGTTCTCAGGTGTGATGTCCTTGACCACTTCCAGGGATGATGACTCCATCACTTCCCTGGATAGCCTGTTCCAATACTTTACAAACTTTTCCACAAAAAAAAAAACAAAACAAAACAAAAACAAAACAACCCTGATCTCCAATCTAAAGCTCCTCTGGCACAGCCTGGGGTAATTTCCCCTCATCCTGTCACTTGTTGCCTGGAGAAGAGGCTGATCCTCACCTGGCTACACCCTCCTACAGGTCACTGTAGAGAGTGACAGGGTCTCCCTTGAGCCTTCTCCAGATGCTCCCTGTAAGATCTGTGCTCCAGACCCTTCCCCAGCTCCATTGTACTTCTCCAGCACCTCAATGTCTTTCTTGCATGAAAAGCCCAGAACTGAACATGGGATTTGAGGTGTGGCCTCACCAGTGCTGAGTACAGGGGACAATCCCTGCCCTGGCCCTGCTGGCCACTCTGTTGCTGATCCGGACCAGGATGCCATTGGCCTTCCTGGCCACATGGGCACACCCTGGCTCTTGTTCAGCTGCCATCAACCAGTACTCCCAGATCCATTTCCTCCAGGCAGCTTTCCAGCCTCCCTGCCCCCAGCCTGTAGCACTGCTTGGGGCTGTTGTGACTCAAGTGCAGGACTTGGCACTTTGAGACACTGCTGTGTTTTTGCTATTCAGGGAAAGAGAAGAATGCACGCACTTTTCTCTCTGGAAGAATGATTTTCTTCTTTCCAGTCATTTAGAACCATGAATGCACTCCTAAGGAGGGGGAATGAAAGGAACACTAAATCTAAAGAGTGATTTAAAAAAACCCATAACTTTCAGAAGAACAATTTTGGCATTACTAAGTTTATAACATGTTTTTAAATGTAAGAATGGTTAATGAGAAGTTCTCCCTTCTCACTTTATGAAAAGACATAAAGGAGGTGTACTGTGAAAAGAAAAACCTCAGGAAGTTAGAGTCAGATCAACATACAACCTGTCAGATTTGCATGAGCCAAAAGTTGTAGGTTTTCCCCATTATTTGTAGGAAAAGAGCAAATTTTTATTGTAATTCTGAACAGAGATTGTATCTGGTAAATTTTTAAATTTTATTTTATATGAGAAATCTTAACTTTTCAACCAAATAAAAAACAAAAAGAAATTACTATTTTGTGGGTTTGTACTCTCAGAGTTTAATGAAATGTTTCACATTTTCACTGTGAGCTTATATTCCTTTACAAAATAAATGTAATTTTTTATTTAAAGAAAAATCCTGTTAAAATACAGACCCTCAACATCACCACCACTTCCAGCAGCATCCATTGCTCTCTCCTTGACTAAGAAAATCCCCATCTAGGAAACTGTCTTTAAACTTAAGAGCAAGAACTCTTCTTCCCCCTCTGCCAGGCTTCTAGGAGGAAGAAAGACAAACAGCCACCTCTGATCTGCTGGACATGCAGAGACAGGAGGCTGCTGTGGGCTCTCAGAAGTTGGTTCTGCTGTCACAGAGCCCCTTATTCGGCCCACTTGATTGTTAACATGAAAAGAGAAAGCTGCATCAGAAGAGAATTCGAGCATACTTAGCTCAGGAGCTGGCTGCCATGGTGGTTATCATTTAGGCTTTTGCAGGATGATTGCCCTTGATCACCTGCCCACAAACGTGAGGGAACGTAAATCCGGAATTTGTAAATTCATCTGTTGTGTTTTGACAGGAGAGAGGCTTTTGGCAGACAGTCAGTGGAAATAAACTCTCTCTCCAGGGCTCAGAGCCATGTTGCAAGTGCTGGAGAGTATTTATGCCCTCTCATCCACTCTTCAGAGAGGATGCAGTTCAACGAGCTGCAGGGCTCTGAAAGAGAAGTATTGCTTAGCAAGATGGAAAAGTCCATCCACCTGACAGACAGAACTGCCTAATTATTTTTTTGCTCTGAGAAGTCTTGGGCATAGGCTCTTTTCAGGTGATTTAAGAGGGTATAGACACAAAACCTCAAGAACTGATGTTAGATCAATTCTAATCCTTGATGACATCAGTTTTGCTTCTTTCACGGGACGATTTCATCCTTTTCTAGAAAAAACCCCAACATAAAAATCAAAGTACTTTTCAGTTTAATTAAATCTGTGAGATACATCCTTAGCACCACAGAGCAGTATCCCTGAAGAGGGAACATCAAATGTTTCCCAGGCTTAGGTCAGTTAGATAAGTACCCCAATAACAGCTGCTAATCTGATTCACTTAACTAGTTTTAACCACTTGAGACTGAAAATGAAGCTCAGGATTTCATACAAACAGGCATTCCCATGTGATTTACCATACTTTTTTCTTCTACAAAGAACAAAAAAATCCATTTCAGTATCGTTTTTTATTAAAATATGAATAATACCTTAAAAAAAGAAGAAAGAGAAAAGTTTGGTTCAGTTTAAGTTTAAGTTCTAAATAAACTCTTTATAGGGTGTGGAGCTCTGATGTCCTCAGGAGTTGTTACAGTGAGATATAAAATAGTGCCAATAAAGCACTTCAAGTATTCAAACTGCACTCTATAAGCCCAAAAAGAAACAAAGTGGGAAGGTGGAGTGATTCAAAAGGCTAAGGCTGGGACTGGCCTAGCTGGCCTTAAAACAAGATATCTAAAGAAAATTTCCAGCAGTGGAGTTTCAGTACCTGGTGTGAGCCCCTTAAAGGGGCTTAAGGCTGTATGCAGACATTATCTGTTGCTGTTCTAAATATTCTGATGGGATGAGCACTCCAGATTGGGCTGTAACCAGTGGACTGGTTTTCAAGGCTTAATGTTTGCCAGCAGCCTCTGGGCAAGGCCAGTTCAGCTTGCTGTAAGGAAAGGTTTCTTTACACTTGACAAGGGTATGTTATTCCTGGGTTTCATTACACGTTTATCCTCCAGGGTCAGCAGCCCCTGGGTGGACTTGTCATGTCCCTGGGTGGACTTGTCATGTCCCTGGGTGAGAAGGACCACCCTGCACCCCTAGGCATGTTAACTGCTGGAAGAGGAGAGGGACCCCCAAACCATCCCCCAGCTGGAGGAAGCTGCCTGCAGATGACAGCATCAGGCTGGGGGCTGGGGAAGTGCATGGGCAGCGTTCTCCAGGCAGGCTTTGACATTTCAGCAACTCTACAGAGCAGCTGCCCCCTTCTTTTTATTGCGCTTACCCAACAGAACCCCACCTCTCTCTCCTCTGGCTTTATACCCAGAGCCATTCTTTCTGCATGGCAGTGGGAGAGATGGACAGGGATGGAGGAGCAGTGGTGTGAGTATGTGTGTGGTGTTATGGTCCTGCTGGTGCGGGTGCTCACACAGGAACCCCCAGCCTAGGATGGAATAAACACCCTGTTTGTGTATGTAGCTGACAAAAACACACAAATGATCACTCTCACACAAGCCGAAAACTGAGCTAGCTCAGGATGATCTTTCTGCAGGATGCTAGTGAAGAATAAGAGCAAGACAAAAATACAAGGCATTTCCTCCAGATACCCAAAATTGTACTTTTACAATTTGAAGCTATTTTCTGTCAGGATCTTCCTGGGATAGATGTGTTTTTTGTATTCACTAGCTTCCAAAGGCTTTCCCACCTGTGTGTCTCCAATGTCCACTCCAGCTTGTAGTGGCCAAGGAGCCACTCCAATGTCTAGTGGCTCCTTGTAGTTCTGTATTAACACCACTCCCCCCCAACACATCCCTTTTATTGGAGATCACAGGCAGTGACTGTTTCCTAGCATCCTGACCAAACTCTTCATACTGTATACTTCTTTCACTGAATTGTCTTTCTTCCAGACTGAAACATTCTGTCCTGGCAAAGTCATTGCCTGTACTGAAGCTTTCCATATCTAATCAGATATTGAAGCTGCATGTACTTTTTATTTTACCCTAAACTTTCTTTGGTTTTGCTATACCATTTTTGAGATGAAAAGACCCAAACCTCACAGACTAATCATAACATGGGTGAGCCATGAGTTTGCACACTAGCATAATGTTCTTCCTTCTTTTATTCTTTATCCCTATCCCCTTATGCCCTAATACTTCATTTAAGGTTGTTTTTTTGACTCCTATTGAGTGCTGAGCTGGCATATTCACAGATCTGCAAAATAGGTCCCAAGATCTTGCTCCTGACGGCTGATGGTCATCTCACAGAATGTCATTTTGGCTGGGAAACCAGGATTGCTTTTTCTACCCTACACATCCCTTTATATTCATCTACTCTGCATCACATTTACCATGTTATTGTCTTGTTGCTAAGTCTCATTAAAGTACTACTAAAGCCTTACTCTTAAAGTCAGCACTTGTCCTTAACAATACAAATATTTTGCTGCTGTCAACAAACCTTCCCTTCTGTTCAGTGCCTTTTCCAGGTTGCTTATGAATACCCTGACAGCAGTTGTTGCACTACACAGCACTACAGAATTACTCTGGTCCCCTCTTGTGCTAACTATCTTTTAAATGCCTTTTAATTATGCAATAACTTTCATTCTCTTGACAAGGAAGTCTTTGGACTCCCTCAAAATCCTGTAGCGTATAATCAAGAAACCAGTTTGCTGAAAGCATTTTGATATCCAAGCAGGCTGTATCAACTATATTGTTCTTATCTGTATGTACATTTATCTGGTCAAACAACTCTAATCTGTAAAAATGGAAAAGGTCATGCTGACTCTTTCCAAGCAAATCAAATTTATTGAAGTGTCAATGAATGGTGTGCTTCATTATATTTTCTACTAATTTGCCTAGTGCAAAGATTTCAGACTTCCAGGTCTGTTCTTTCTCACATCTCCCCCGTCTCCTCTGGAACCTTTGCTAAAAAATGTTGGCCAGGCATGTGATATTTGAAAACATCTCCTTGGATATCAAGGGAGTTTTAAGCATAAAGTTATAGGCTGGTACATAGTCACTTAGTTATTTCATCTTTGAGGTCGACTGAAACTCCTGGGTGAGATCATCTGTGTTTTGGCAACCTGTTGCTCTTCATTTTGTTTCACTGTTCCCAGACCTGGTTCCTGGGCACAGCCATTTCAGACAAACTTGGTAATAGAGTCACCTCATCCCAAAACAGTTTCTGATGTGAGAATCTAAAGGATTCATTTAGTTTCTCTAATAGCTGTATTTTCTCTGAGTGCTTCCTTTGAACTCTGGTGATCAATGGGCTCCACTGATTTTCTGGCAAGGTTCCTGATCCTGATTGTCAGGAAAAAGAGATTTATTGCTGGTTTTGATTCCTTTTGCTAGAAACTCATCAAACCTCTTTTTGGCTGTCGAATTGTCATTGTACATGTAATCTTCCAGAGTGCCTGTTACTTTCAAATTTATTCATTTGGATCCAACTTCAGCTGTTTGAAGAATTTGCAGTTATTCTTCTAATAACCTCCCTTATCTCACCATTTTCAAAGCTACCATGTACTGCCCATTTTCAAGCCTACTTGATGAATGATGTGCACTGGCCTTGTGCTTTCAGCACAGCATCCTTTAGCAGATTTCATGTATTCAGGAAATAATTAATTTTCTTTGTTGTCTTATTTTGTTTCTTATAAACAAAATTCCTCATTTACATAAGTTTCTCCTCCAAGCCAACTCCATAATTGCCTGTTTTCTGATCAATATCCTAAAGCAGTTCCTCCATGCAGTAGTTACTGACTACGTTTCATATTATATTCTTGCACAATATCTGGATCTTTTGAATGTAAATTGTTGGAGTCTGGTGTTTGTTACTGCCCTTCCTGCCAGAAGGAAGGGCAGATTCCTCTGGCATCTTGGAATTCCCCCATATTTTGCAGCTGGTGTCAACATCTTGGTAACAGAGGCAGTATCATACACAATGTTCTTCCCCTGCTATAGTTGTAACATCATATTAGGTCTGTGATTTCAATCCCCACAGATTTTATATTTCATACTGAAGAGATGATTTGTTGATTTTATTGATTCTAGCATGGCTTATTCTTTATGCTGAATATTTCATATTACAGAATCCCACTTACCATTCTCTTTCCAATGTATTTCTGATGCCTGTTATGTTGATGCCTTCACTTAGATTACATATGCCTGTTCTTTTACCCTATTTCTTAATTAGACATTAAATGTTCTGTCCTTCTGCTTACCTTTCCCTGGGAGGTGTGGGTTCCAGGAGCATTTTAGAGGCAACTTCTGTAGAAATCCTGATTGTCAGCCCCTCAGAGCTTCAGCTTCACTGCTAGCACCTTGCCTCACCTCTCTCCCACTCTCTCTTGTCCTTGCCTTTCCTTTCCTGTAGTACTGCTGTCCACATGGACTACAACAGTCGGGTGCTCTGCCACACTTCTTAGGAGCTGATCAAGGCTCCTCATTAAGTCCTCTCCCTTAACGCTGGATGCCATGTCCACACAGAATCTGTGGTCCCCTAAACAGATTTTCCTGTCTAGATGATCCCACTGACCTTCCCTGGCTTTATCCAAGCCCTGTGCTGCATCTCCTGTGACCACAGGCTGCAGGTGCTGTTTGCACAGCATTCCAACAGCTGCAGAAATAAATGCAGCCAAGTGCATCCCAGGTCAGAGACTTTAGTGCACCCAGGGAGCTTTCAGAAGCCTGCAGGTACTTCAGTGTGGATCTGTCAGTGGAGAACCTTGCTCACAACATAACTGGGTAGCTCTGAGCCTTGAGGGGCTTTTCAGGTGTAGAAAATTAAGCAGTTGCACAGGAATTTGGAGGATTTGGGTAGGTATATGTGAATTTAAGGCAAGGCTTTGCCTTCCTCTCTTCTGTTAATTAAGCAGAACAACTCCAGCAGCTCAAATAAACATGTGGGATTTTAATAAAGTGCACAGTTACAGAGCTGATTATTGAGATGGTAGCAAATACCATGTAAATCTTTTCACACATTTCTCTGACTCAGAATTTTTCCCTCATTCAGTTTTCTCTGGCAGAGGGACGGGATGTCTAGGCAGGCTGATCAACAGAAACATTACTAAGAGCTACCGAATGCTTTGCGTAAACTTCCACGTGCAATCTCTGTGTAGAAGGGGGGAGAGACATAAGGAAGAGATAGGAAGCTTTGTTAGCACCTTTGCTATTCTTACATGGAGATACTCATCAGTTTTGAACACGAGCCACCAGGCAAGTTGTTGATCCTGAGAGCTGTCACAATTTGTGTTTGTTTCATTAGCTCAGTGTTGGTGTTGTCCTGTGGATGCTGCTGACCAAGCCCCGTAATCTCCTCCGTGGGGATGCCGTAGCACTCCTAAGTCCTGTGATGAGATTGTGCAGAGAGCATTAACCTTCTTTGTCTGACCCTTTTATTTGCACTCCCCCCGAGGCTTTCATTCATCTCCACTGCTAGATCAATTAAAAAAGGAGGAAAAAAAAAAGAATTTCCATTGGCTAGTCTGCCAGTACATGTGTCTGACATGAAAATAAATGCTTATAAATGCACAAGAGCTCCACTACTGTGAGTTATGTTTTAAAGACAGTGTTCAGGGTTTAGCAGCCTGATTCCCACTGACATTAATGGAAAGCATGAGGCTAAATCATAGTGCATTGTTTTCAGATCTGACCCCAGAAGATATTTCCTGATGGGAAGGGGCACAGCCTGAGAAATAAAAGTTTACAAAACCAGAGAGCTGAAATAATTGGATAAGAATTAGGACACATAGGTGCAAAACTGAATGAATTATGATTCTGATAAGCTTCCATGTAAGCAATAAATCCCTAAGAAGAGCGGAGAAAAGAGAGAGTTTAATCACCGTGGCAACATTTATGTATTTTTACTCAGTGGAAAATGTTATAGGCTTGACCTTATTTTTATTTACTGGATCTGAAGATGCTGATGTCCTCCTAACAGCAACCACTGAGTGACAGCCCGCAAATGTTATAGGCTTGACCTTATTTTTATTTACTGGATCTGAAGATGCTGATGTCCTCCTAACAGCAACCACTGAGTGACAGCCCGCAAATGTTATAGGCTTGACCTTATTTTTATTTACTGGATCTGAAGATGCTGATGTCCTCCTAACAGCAACCACTGAGTGACAGCCAGCAAAGCCTAAAGCTGCAGAACACACAACCTCCCAGCAGGTGGCTCGGGCAGAGCAAACCAGGCCGGGACTTCGGGGAGAAAGAACTTTAAAAAGCTGCAAAAGAGTATCAGACAGTTCCTTCATGGCTTATTAATGCCACAGACCTCAGTTACATTTCATGGTCTGAGGCATAAGGCAAAAGATCTTTCCCAGCCCTGAGTCCTGCATCATGACTTTCAGTTTAAAGTATTAGGATTTTTTGTCTTTTATGATTTTGAGTCAGCAGTGTGATGCCAGTTTACACAGCTGGGCATCTAGTCTGCAAGGTTTGGAAGATTAATTTGGCCTCCACTTGGGGATTGATGAGTGGGAATGGATCCCATGGAGAGAAGAGGTAGCAGAGGATGGGTTTTTGTGGCATGCAGCTCGGTGAAATGAAAGGTATTAGCACGCACCTACTGCAGGAGATCTCATGAGCTGACACGAGGACAGTTCTTTAGGCTGACAGTAACATTTTCAAATTGATGTTGGAAATTATTAGCTCAAGTTTCTCAAGTTCCTTAAGTTCCACTCCTGAGTCAGTTGGAAGATTTTTAAAATAGAATGCCTTAGGCTTAGGGAGGCAGCCTGATGGAAGAGTGAGACAGTAAAAGCAGGCAGGAGACTGGTTTTTCAAAACAAACAAACACAAAATCCTTTCTTCCCTCTGTTCTTCCCACACAATTTTCTGAAATACTATATCGTTTTGATAATTTGTAATTCACAGCAAACCACAAGAAGCATTGCCAGCATAAAGTAAGCAAAATCCTAAGATTCAAAATATGAGCAACTCACCATAAAAGTGATGGAGCCAAGACAAAAAATTGTATTTTGGAAAAGCAACAAAAGAATAATGAAGACCAGACCTAGACTGCTAACATTTGTGACACTGGTGTACAAAGGAAAAGTATCATCATCTGTGTAAGTCAGGAAGCCAACAAGAAGTATTCGGAGCAGGATGTACAGAAGAATAGTCAAAATGGTAGAGTTTCTCTCTTTCAGCCAGAATAACAAATGTGACAATTTTCAGCAGTCCTGAAATCCTGAAACACCCCAGCAATCCTGGGAAAGAGCAGTGCCTTGTACGAGCTCTGCATCAGAGGGAAGGCTGCATGCCACGGAGTGGGCAAAATGCCTGCTAGATCATAAAACAAACAGTTGTTGCAGAGTTGAGTGGTATGAGCAGGAAAATGAAGCTGTTTGATGATCCTCCTCTTCAGCAAGGGCCCACACCACTCTGCCCTTCTCTAGTTAGGTGCTTAGGTGGGAGCACACACAGAGTTTATCCATGGTTTCACCGGACAGGATAACTGAGCTTCAAGGACAATGTGAATCATACTTAAAGAAGAATGTATCCCATCAGTTGTGGGAATGTTTAGTAGAATATAAAAATATCCTCTCAAGCTGCAACCACACAGGCTTCATCACTATAATTGTGGGTAATGGAATGACTGTGGATCCTGCTTTATGTTTAGTAGTCAGAATCAGGGCATTAATGTTTTTAGACAAAGATAGGATCTGATTTCTCTTCCCAGAGTGGCTCCTCATTCCTCTCAACTGAGCAACCATAACATTCATATTCGTATACTACATTTATTCTCCAAAACGTTGCCCTTGGTCTTGCTTATTTCTACATGAAGACTGCTTGCAGTCTTGTAACAGTGCCCCAAAATTTCCTACCCTAATTGCAAGTGTGCTCTGGAAAGAGGCACTGCCACAGAGAGTGTAAAAAGGGTCAAGGCAGAGCTGAAAAGCAAAAGCGACATACCTAATCAAAAGGGAGACCTCTCTGGTCATAAGCTGTTTGTGGAGCCTCTGCCAAATCCAAGAGCAGTGTCTGATTTGACCTCTTATGTTAATAGCCTTAGTATTTCCAGCCTTTTTCTGACACTTGTCTCTGGTACATCTGCTGTAAGTGGTTATCTATTTAAATGAGCATTTTTTACTTGGAGTGGATTTGGTTTCGTTCTTATATAAAAAAAGTAGCTCTTTCAAAACAACCAGGAAAAAACTCGGGAAAAAAAACCTCTGTGTGGCAGGAGTCCCGAAATTCATCTCTGAAAACACACAGAGCTGCACTCTTTTCAAAGTGCCAGTTCTGTGAAATCCTTGGCAGTGCCTGCAGGGCACCAAGTGCCCTCAGTTCTCAGGATAGTACTTGCAATTTAAAGCTGCTCAGGAGGCTGCAGGATGAAGCTACTGGTGCTAAAAGATATGCCCCACTTCTTGCCCATGCACATACCCAACATGTCAGTGATGCAGTCATTAAAGAATTACAGGCTCATACAGAAGGCATGATTTTATATGCTTGGGATTAAATTTGGTGCTTAGACCTATTTTTCAAACAGAAAGATAAAACACATCCATAATAAAACAGATTAGCAGAGCAAATATGAAGTTTCTAAAATAAGTGACAATGTAAAACAACAATAAAGCAATGCAGAGCTTACTGGTGGTTTTTCTGCTTCTACAGTGACACCAACCGAGAAATTGCATCTGGTGATGACATCTGTGTATGTTCAGTGGTTATTTATTCCACTGAAGAAAAATTAGTGGTGTAGTCATTCTGGAAATACTTTCTTACTGAGCTTGAAGATGTTGCCTTGCTTTCTAGGGATGAAGAACTCAATTTTGCGGAGGCTGTGACCTCCTTTCTCCAAGAGTTTAGGTGACTGCAGCTGAGGATGTTTAGCACATCACAGAAATGCACTTCACTTCCAAGGAGAGAAATTCTGACTCTTTTGAAGTTGATGGGAGTTCTGACATCAATCTGGCTAAGATTTCTTCCATGGTCTGTAAAACAGATCTGTCTGCTGTCTGCATGAATATTATTTGACACTCTGCTGCCCTTGGCCACTGTTACAGTGTATATGAAAACACAGGCAACTTCTTGGATATTACCATATTTTACAATGATAACAAAGAACCCTTTTTTTCCCTAGGACCTCCTATAAAATACAAACATCCAACAAGCCTAAGCTCATCTTGCATTCACAACCCCCTTTGAAGTGTAGAAAAATGAGGAGGAGAGTGTTTGTGATGATTTAGGCATCTGCCGGCCAGCTCTGATGTGCCTTGTAGAAGGATTGGCCCAGTTGTAGAAAGAATCACATTCATCTGAATATGCATAAACATAAACAGTGCTCAGAAGCTACCACCCAGTTTCATATCCTGCCATCCCCCTTCCACATACTGAATTAGTGCATTTATAATGGCAACTCTGTTCATTTAATAAATTTAAATTTCAATTACAGACCACTAGCAATTAGTCATACAGACTAGATATGACAGATGGGCCTCATCCATGGTTGATTACACTAAAAAATGTTATGTGAGTCTATTTTTAAAATACTATAATTCTAATATCCTTGCTGCATGCAAATAGCTGAAGAAGTTAGTAATATATTAATGAGAATTCTGGCTTCCTGACAATATTGCAATTTGCACAGAGTATGGAGTTTTTATTATAAAAGGATTAATTATTGTTTCCTGTTATCTGGGATTCTTTAGCAAAAATTATGGAAATATTTGTGTAAAGACATGTAGCACAGCTTGATAATTTTGCTGGTCTTACTTCTTTACATGGGCTTGATTTAAAACATCAAACCAGAAAACGTGTCCAAGATAGACAAATACTTGCATGGAATATGGCAAGGGTGTGCCTGAATCTTGTGAGAGGTTTTACGTTTGCCTTTGATTCTCTTGGATATCTGATACTTTAAAATTCAGCCCTGAATGGACAGCTATTAAAAATATATCTGGTGATGAAAACAAAGGCTTTTCCCTCCCTTCCTCCCTCCCAGCACGAAATGAGTAAGTTGTATATGTTGTTGCCTTTGAAATGCTCATATAGATTCATGTAAACGAAATAAATGGAGGATTTTATATTCCTTCAAAAGGACTTTAACTAAGATTTAGACAATCAATAATATTTGTATACTCTATCTGTGTTTTTTAGCCTCTGAGATTCCCATGTTGTCAAACAGAGAGGGGGGAAAGTGAGCACAAAAATGTTACACAGAGGAGCACATTTGAACAGCATTAGTCTTCTGATTTCTATTCTCATGTCCTTTCAACCCTATTCACAAATGCTTCTTTTTGTAGATGGCTAGCAAACTGAATTACAATGCCATGCTAGGAGGAATGATTCTCAGAAATCAATCTTTCTCTAAAAAAAAACCTTAAAAAAAAAAGATATTTATTTGCCTTTTTTTGAAACAACTTAAAGAAAAAAAATCCTGCAATAAAGACAAAAAGGTAGAAGAAAATCCTATTGAGGGACACAGATGAGAAAATCTGAAAGAGAATACCAGGTAACACAAAACTATCTGAGAACCACTGACATTAAAAGATTTAAGTTACAATCAAAAAATTACAGAGAAAGGGCAATTTTAATCTGATATGTAAAAATAACCTAATTCAATTGTTCCCTTTGTTCCATATTTATGCCACAAACCTTTGTCCTTTTCATTAATTTGTACTAGTTGCACTGAACCTGTAATATCTCAGAGCCAGTTTGCATTGGTAGTCTCTGATGGCTATGAAAGATGAAATACAGATAGAATACAAAGATCAGACCAGAACTTCAGTCTTACAATACACATAGCACTTCTCCAGCTCCAGGGTAATAGAAAGGGCCATAAAGCAATCTAAATGATCTCCTGAGGAGGTTTCCATTCCAGCAGAACACTGGATGACAGCTCCCGCCACAGAGCAGCTGGATGAGGAGGAGGCAGCACGGTGTAAATGTTACTCCAGGCCAGTGACCCCTTGCTCTTGTAGAATCTCCTTAGCTGTGACCACAGCTGAGGCTGCTCCTGGAGCCGGTATCTTGAGGGTATCCCTTGGGAACACAAAAAGAAAGGAATCAAGAGACAGTGGAAAGTCCCTCTCTCTGTTCTCTCATGCATCTGGTACTGTGCCGAGTGCAGCTTAGCTGCAGGGGTGGTGACAGGCCAGTGTGTGTAACCCTATTCAGAAAAAAACATGGTTGGTAATTCTGTTAAATCACTTTATCCCTGAGTAAAGCAAACAGCAGAGCAGATTTTTGTATTCTTATTTTTACAGTTTTCTTGCTTGGCTGACAAAATAAATAAAATTTATATGCCTGTCTGTCCATCTGAGTCTATGTGGGTTTTCATGTTTAAGCTGGCTGCATTCCCTGGAGTAAATGCCATGTTGCCATTAATCACTATGTGATGATGTGCACTAAAAACAGTGTCTGTGTATGTGGCAAGAGAAGAGCTGCATACCACTCTGGAATTATATGCTGAATTCACTCATTTGCATGGCTTGCAAAAACCTCTTTTTCAGGAGGGGAAAAAAAGCAATGTATGAAGGGAGCTGCAGGAGTGCTCCCAGGGCAATGTTTAACCCACGATTTGCTCAAAAATCCCTCCAAAGTTCTTCATCCTGCGTCAGCGGAAAAATCAGTGCTGCTGCATTACTGACTGCAAATTTTACCAAGTTTGAACCAGGGCTCCATGGGCGAAGGTTAAGCCCTTGTAACTGCTGAGGCAGCTCCGGGGCTGGCACGCTCCAGTTAGCTGGAGGTCCAGTGCTGTGCTGAGCTCTTGGTAAATAGCTCTCAGCAGTTCACAGGGCAGAAATCATCACTCTCACTGCAAAAAGGGCACAAAACGCCCAGCTAAGGGGTCAGCTGCTCCTGTTCCTCGACACCTCTTGGCTAACCAAGAACCACCAGGTTCTGAGAAGGGCTCCTTTTTGCTGTCTGAGATGCTATATTCCATATCCAACCCTGAGAAATGCCTGCCTGCTCGCACTCTATTTGATGACAGACACGTGGAGCAGCTGTCCTTGCCAGGCAGGATGCCCTCATGCCCAGGAAACCAGTGGGGTTGGGATGCCCTGTGTGTTGTCACCCTGTCACCCCTGTGGGGCACCCGGGGTTCTGTGACACTTCAGGTGATCTGAGGAAATCCCAGGGGCTCCACACCACAATAGTTTCTCTTAATGCAGAGTTTGGGGTGATTTCACATTATTCTAGATGTAAAAGTTCCTGTTACCATTCTTCCCTGGACAGACCTGTGCATGTTAAATTAGCCATTCTACGAAACACTGACTTGAACCTAAAAAGTAAGATGATAAAATGACTGAGGAGAAAATACTTGTAATGTTCTCAAGCAGTGCTAAACTGGTTATAACACATAAAATACTTGCTTCAGCTTGCAATTGTAAGAGAGACAGAAAGCAGTGTGACATACGTGTTTGAAGTCTGAAAAAGTGATGAAACACTAAGTTTATTTTCTAGTTTCAATCTAAATACACCAGCATGAAAGACGATACAGAACTCATGCTGCTTTTTGCTGCAGACCATTGTTATTCCTGTGGGCGAGATATGGGAGATATATGATATTTATATAATTTTAAACTATGGACTCTCCCTCAGCCAGTATCCTGTGGGGCTGCACGATGGATCTTTTAAGGAATTCTTCTTTCACACTTCTCATCTGTCTTTCTAGTCTTCCTCACACTGCAACCCTGTGGGGAGCACACAATCCATCTCAGGTTTTTTTTTCTGTGGCAGCTCTGCAGAAGCAAAGAGGAGGCCCTGGGAGAGTTAATTCCATGTCAAGCAGCATTAGCTGTAGCTCTGATTTCCAGTTGCAAATCCCTGGGGTTGGCTGAGGACAGTGCTACAGACAAGAGTTGGTCTCCTGATCTTCCTCCCGCCTCACTGATTACGCCAGGCCACTGAAATACCTTGGAGCATCTTCTTTTTTATCCAGATGATGGAGGAACAGTGCAATGCAGGAATGATGGTCCCTGCCATTGCCCCAAATAATGTCAGGCTTCCATCTCTCCCACTCCAAGTCAGAGGGAACAGTCTAATAGTGAGGCTCATAGTACAGTTCTTCTGGAAAAGAAATCACTTTTTTTTCTTCCACATACTTTTTCTAGCTGTCACGGTTTAACCCAAGCTAGCAACTAAATATCACGCAACCACTCGCTCAGTCCCCCTTCCCAGTGGGATGGGGCAAAGACTCAAAAGAGTAAATGTGAGGAAACCTTTGGGTTGAGATAAAGACAGTTTAATGGGACAGAGTGAAATATAATAATAATTATATTTAATAATGATAATAATGATGATAATGATGATGATCATAATGCTAATTTTAATAATAATAATTATGGTGATGATGATAGCAACAATAAAAACAACATCAGAATAAATAGGTTATACAAAAAAAAAGGGATGCACAGGGCTATTGCTCTCCACCCACAGACCAATGCCCATATAATTCCTGAGCAGAGGTCCCTGAGCAGCTTTCCCCCACAGTTTGTATGCTGAACATGTTGTCATATGGTATGGAATATTTCTTTGGCCAGTTTGGGTTGGATGTCTCAGCTGTATCCCCTTCCAACCTCTTGTCACCTCTGAGTGACAGAGTATGAGAAGCTGAAAAGTCCTTGCCTGAGTACAAACACCACTTAGCAACGACTGAAACCACCAGCGTGTCATCAACATTATTTTCATACTAAATTCCAGACACTATACCAGCTACTAGGGAGAAAATTAACTCTATCCCAGCCAAAACCAGAACACTAATATTTCATTGGTTTTTTCAGCATTACTAAATATATTGGTATGTGAGACAATTGGAACAGAAACATTTCCCTGTATGAAGCTCTGTATCTGGTACTGCATGAGTTGTAAGCTCCCTCCTTCCCCATGAAGCTGCATGGCTGCATTAAGATTTTTCCTCCTGCGGCTCTCTTCTGTTAAAACAGGCACTCCTACAGAACTATTCCAGCTGAAAAAACCTGAACAATGTTTGCCACAGAAGGAGACAGGAATACAGACATTTCTCTTCAGTCCACACTGGGGAAGCTGCAGGGCTTTCCAAGCCCTTTCTCTGACCCAGCCTCCGTGAGTTTTACCACTTTGAGAGCCTGTAGCTCTTGAAGCTCTCACTCCCTGATGACAAAAGACATTTCACGGTCACCTGATAACCTTGTTTTTATATGTACATTGCTTTTAAAAGTGATTGACGGTTCAAGCTCAATCCAACGTTTTTAACAGCAGCCTCTTATGATTACTCTAACCACTCTGTTAAATCCCAGGCTTTTCTTAAATCCTCAGAATTGACAGCAATCTAAATACATGAATATTAACCTTGGGTCACTAGGGCTTAAGTTTTTGCAAATGCACAAGTCTTGCATTAATACATTGTTAATTTTACTGATAAATGGCAGCAAAATGCAATCTGATTCTGTTTTATTGTAGTTATTATTCTTCTGGTTGGATATGGAACTTAGTACAAAAAATACCATTTATAACACTAGTTTTTTTAATGCAAAGTGGGGCATCCCTTTTTCCTAAAAATATGGTGTATTGTGTATGGAATTGTGTAGAAATTTCTCTACAGAACTGAATAATTTTTTGTGAGGAAAAGTGGACACACTGTCTGTTGGAATAACTCTGGTAGAGTAATATAGCGAGGAAACTTAACATTTTGTCTCTAAAGGTCATTATCCCCCCAGACCACAGAAATGCAATTTCAGATGTTTGTTCCTTCTGCTGAACCAAGAATGGGCAATGGTTTTGAAACACAGTGATCATGAGGTAAAATTTGTGAGATACTCAGAACAGTCTTTAAGGCTCTGAAGTTCTCATTCTACCTGTTTAGCAAGAAACATTTTCTGTCTCTCAGGACAGGAATACAAAAAGATTGAAATAAACATTGCAGCTTTGATTTTAATATCAAATTTATTCGGAAACTGCTATTTTTCATTCCCTCACAATTATCTTGTGTAGACATGGAAGTTTTCAATGTGATAGTGAATTTTATTTCCTCCTACAGTAAAATTTGTTTCTCAGTTATCTCAGTAATGTCCAATTCTGTGGGAAAGATTTGTGATCTACATTGGTGACACAAACAGAGCTCTGTAGAGTCCATTTCTATCTGCTAGAAAGGGACAATTAAGTTGCCCTGACAATACCCAGGTGCTTCTTTTCAGGAGCAGAAAATTGTATTCTTCCAGGAACTACTCAGTTTACCTTTCATTAAATGAGAAGGGTTTTCACTTTAATTCTCTATTTCAAAATTCACACAGGATTTATCCTGCAAATGTCAGGAGCTTGATAACAAAAGCACATATTTACTCTGAAGCTAGAAGAAGCTCATATTTTACATAAGACTTTGAATTTCAAGGAAATTGTGATTCCTCCTTGACTGAGCTGTAAGTCAACTGGTTAATAGTGCTTATATTTGTGAATGGTTTGGTATTTCCAGTAATTTATTTTGATCCTGGCTGTGTGTACGTACATGAGAAGTATCACTGCCAGAGTTCAGAGATAATGTATTGTGCTTTTCAGATTTCTTTCTTCTGGGTGTTGAGAGGAGCATGGCTGGATGTGCCCTTTTGAGTCACACTTTTAGTTGTGTGCCTTACTCCACTGGCACCATGCCCTACTAGCTGATCACCAGGTCACTCGCTAATGTGCTCATTTGATTTGGCAAATGTAAAAACAAAAAAAAATCCCGAACAAACAGTTAAAGCAAATATTGTCAAAAGCTGCCTCTGACCCTGGGGTACAGTGCAGGTGAATGCAAGTTTGGGAACATGAGTATCTGTCTGGAAAAACTGCTCTGGAGCACAGGCAGTCTCCCCACCAACCTCTTGCTATCTCCACAGGTGCAGCCTGAATTAAGCCACCCCTCTGTGTACTACGACTGTTGATAAAAATACATTAGTGGGAGTTGAATCAGGACCACAACACCATCCAGGACTTGTCCAGCTGCAGATACAGAGTCCAGAGTCTCAGTCCCAAGCTGACATTCCTCATACACACACACTCACTTTCTTATTAATGGAAGCCAGGAAGAAATATTCTATATAATTATATACACAATTGCAATTGTGTATATATATATATATATGCATAATTATAATGTAATAATATAAGCTGCCATTCATCAGCTGGCTGACTCATTGTCTTTGTTTCAAAATCCTTGCTTACACTCTGCTACTGCTATTTGGGTATTGTCAACAAACTCAATTAAAACTTCAGATTTGGCATACTTACACTTTCATTTCCTCATTAGAATACTTCCATTGATAGGAATGTAAACTTAAAGGAAATTTCAAAGAGATTTATAGAGTTCTTAAGGTTTTATTTAACAGCTTGAACTGATAACTTGTGTATGAATCTCCATTTCTCTTTAGATAATTACAATTGCTTGAATAAAAATAATATATAGAGCATTAATCTACTACCACTGTAATCAATTTCATTTACATGATTAGTATTTACTGGAAATTTTGGATTCATTAGCATTAAATGTTAAAAATTCTCTTGCTTGTTACAGTTAGGTCCATGTTCTTTGAGGTGCTGATCACCTTTTTTGAAGTGCTGAGGGCTCTGATGTTCAGAAATTATTCAGCAGTGGAAGAATACCGCCCACAATGCAGTTAGACTTTTAGTTTAAAAAATGCTTTTAAATTAAATGTAGAGCCACCCTCAAATTTCTATTTAGAACTTGACTTGGGGCTCTTAATGGGTTTGCACATTGCTGTGAATGTAGCCAAATGACTTTACTAGTAAACTTAATTCTATTTATGATTCTTGCACATCTAAACTCTAAATTAAATTATTTACATCTTCATACACTTCTCAGCATACAATTGTTTTTTTAAGTCCCTGAACCATCACACCAGGAAATTAGGCTTGTTTTACCAGCTATACAGGGTGCAACACTGGTCTGATTCAGCTGAGAAGCAGATCAGAGAAAGGCATTTAGCAGCAAGCTGCATTGTTCCTTTCTCTAGTGAATCGTGCAGTGCATTGGCAGATTTCTAGGCATGCACTGAAAGAGGCATTTTTTCAAACACTGTAATCCAGAGTTGAGAGTGCTAAGGAGTGTGATGCTACCTAAATCTATCTGTGATTAGGAAAAAAAAAGTGAAATTTTGATAGAGGTCTCTGGGGTACCTTTTGTTCTGCAAACTTAAATCATTGCATTAGAGCCCAGATCTGTGAGCTCCTCTGCTTCACTCAAATCCTGCACAGTGATTTTAGTGGCCTTTATACAGATCATCAAACACCTTCACAAAGATTAATCTGCTCAAAAATGAGACAAGTTACAGATATTTGCATGTTATACCCTCACTAGTACAATGTAGTGTTTGTAATGATTAAATAAATGCTTAAACTTAGTGTTTGTATTGGGTTATCTGGTGAAAGTCAGTGATGTCCACAGATGGCAAATACATGCAAATATCCATGTTTGGTATGAGAAATGTGGGAATGCTGCAGCAGTCAAATCAAGAGCAGATAACCTCCAGCCATATCACTGGTGAATCCTGATTCCACTGAAGTCAGTAGCAAAACTCCCATTGCTCTCACCAGAGACAGCACTTTAGTGACCCTGCTGTAATAGCAAATTCATGTAGCACAGGGATCAAGCATTTGAAAATAACATGGAGTATCGGAGCAATCTCCTGAAACAGGCTGATTAAAATCAGGCAGATCGGTGTTTTCTCTGCCTCTTAAATCAGTCTGATTTTAATCAGCTGCTTTTGGGACCTGTTCTGAAGATTTCTCTGTACATGTGTAAATGCTTTGTGGACTTCAGCCCCTATACCAAAGATGATAAAACACAGCAAGTTTTATGAAGAGGCGGAAGAACAATACTACTCCTTTGTTTACTTTGGGAGAAAGAGAAATGACATTTTATAGAAAAAAAAGTAAGCATCCTTAATAGCCACATAGCATATCAACTGAAAAATGTGACCCTGGCTGCACTGCATGTTTTTCAGCTTTATTTTACTGCTCATTTTGGTGTAGGAATTAAAACCAATGTAAGTCTATAAACAGCAGCAACATAAAAATGTAATTTGAATGGTACAGTCTATACTAATAAGACTTGTTTATTTGAACTAACAGAAGAGGTACAGGAGGTAGCACATTTTCAGAAGCTAAGCCAGCCCCATTCCCCTTACTACAGAGTGGGCATGAATCTCTCAAAGATCAGTGGTAGAGCAAGCACAAACAAGCAAACAAATACTTGGAAAAGAAACAGACTGAGCATCCAAAATAAAAAGGATGTTATTGTTCTCTACAGGAGTGTTTTTACTCTTATATGTGCTACATAACCAACCTAAAACTCTTCAGCTAGCAAATAGTCAGAGCTTTAGAGGACTTGGATGGCTTAGGGGATTGCTTTTGGGATACAGAAGCTTTCATCTCTACGTCATTGCTTCTGGCTTTCATCCAAAGGGGGTAGCGATCAAAAGCTGCTGCACGATGAGCCCTTCAATACTCTGCATGAAGCAGGCAGAGGGTGTCATGTCTGCCGACCTGCACCTACAGTCCCCAGCTGAGACCCCCATCAGCCCTTGTTTGTGACAGGCCTGGGGTCCCCAGGTGTTACATTCCCCTGTGGGAATGGTTTCTAGCCCATCAGGAACCCCTGGGGCTTGTAACATGTAGTTTGACCCTTCCTTCCTTTTCTGACCCCATTGGCTGTGTTCCAATTTGCCCCACCCTCACAAGAGCTAAAAAAAGACCCTGTTCCTCGGTGCACACCCTCTTTCCCTCTGGACATCACCTGGAATAAACATCTTACTGCAGCTAAGGGTTAGAGCCTCTTTTGGATCCTTCCCCTGTCTTTTGATATATTCCTCCAGAGCCTGAGAAGGGCTGAGCTAGCTTAGACCCTCGGAGGGGTTAGAAGGAGGATTTATATTCACCCAGGGACCTGGGGTTCCTGTCCCCACCACCTCTCCACTAAGGATTTGTGTGCCCCTGCTAAAGAGAGTTGCACCCACAGGGTTCATGGCACAGGGGTGCTAGAGCAGGGTGTGCACCAGCACACTGCATCGCTGCCAGCCCCAGTCTGGAAAGGGCACAAGCAAAGACATCCAGAAACACAAGCAAAGACATCCAGATGGATGGGGCTCCAGGCAGCAGCGTGTAGAAGGCTGTCCTTCTTCTCACAAGTGCAAGCAGTAGCATCAGTTTCGCTTCTCATTAGGCAGAAATTGCAAAGAGGGAAGGGGAGGGAACACAAACCATTCTGGTTAATGCTAGTGCTAACTGCAGTTATGGCTGAACTCGTGGCAGCCCTCAGTAACGGGGTTCTTGGATGAGATACTAGGTTTCAGAAGCTATACAACATTTTCTAAATCAGATACAATATTCTCAGCTTTTTTTTTTTT
>VXBR01008238.1:280086-304769 GCA_013400215.1 Cisticola juncidis
TTTTTTTTTTTTTTTTGTGTCAGAAAAGAGATTTGAAAAAGCAGACCTATCTGCTAGGTTCTTCAGGCTGTATGGAAACAAAACGAAGCTTGGGAAGACAGTGCAAAAATTTAAAGGACCAGGCTGGGCTGGACATGTAAACAGAATTACTCTGATCAAAGAAAAAGTGAAACTCCTGGTGTGATCACCCAGAAAATTTACTGCTGGCAACCGTGAAATTTCTGGTATATCAACAGACATCAGAGACACAAATATACACTTTTAAAAGGGGTTACTATTTTAAGGACCAGAAAGTCTTGGAAAAAAATATTAATCTGATTGACTCTGCTTTATACTATAGATTAATGTGATTTAGATTTTGAGAAAACTTAATTTTACAATGAACAGAGCTCTTTGCAAAAAAAAAGGTGCAGGTTTTAGTCACTTATCTTCAAAGCTGTAAATCATCATCGTTTACATGGGTTAAAAAAAAGGTTCTCAGAATTATGATCTTATGAAATGACAGAAATATTTGGTATTAATTACCTCATGAAGGAGATGTAATTTATGCTAATGAAATCTACTAGGTATGAATGCATTTGTTACAGGCTGTCACCCACTAATACGGATGAACAAGAAGAGGAAGAGAAAAATCACCTGAATACTGCCACTAAATAGGTACAAGAATTCCACGCAGGCCGATGTTTTTAAAGTCTCACATGGAATTCATATGACTGATGAAACTGATGTATAAGAAGAAGACAGTTCCTTCTCGGCTAGAAAAGTATGTGAGGACACATTGCCTCTGAGGATTATGAGACACAGAAAAACAGAGCAGGAGTTAACCATAAGAGCTGGAAGGGAGTCATGCAAAATAACAGGCAGTCATGCAAAATAGCAACTTTCAGGTGGCAGATGCTTCCCTCCCTCAGCTGGAAAACACGGTGTTGAGGGATGTATCCCCAGGGGGTCAGGCAGCTGCACAAACCCAGCCTCTCCATTCGTGTCCTTGCTCCTGGTGTATGTGCCTCAGAGCCTCAGCAATGTGCTTGCAGTATGCACCTGGTTTGCAAGACCACATCATCCACTACATTTTACCTGTCAAAAAGGGCATATTGCTTCTCTTCCTCTGACATTTTAGCTCTGGAAAGGGCAGAATGGTGGCAAGAACTTGGCTCTTCACCTTTACAAGCTGGTGTGTGCACATAATGACTTGACTCAGGGAGCTGAGACTTTGGGAAAAGCACCAAATGTTTATGTGCCCTGAGATAAAACTGTGAGATTCAGCAGCAATGCTGCTTGGAGTGCCAGGAGCTGGTGGGTTGGGCACAACTGGGTTTCTATTGACGCAGATTAGTGTAATTAAGATGACAAGTCTGATACAACCCCAAATTTAGGCTTCTAACCCGGAACTCCCTCAAACCCCTTGTGAAGTTATGCTAAGGAAAGGGGAGTATGGAGCTGCTGGGCCAGCTCCAAGAGTAATTCTCCTGGGAGACAGATTTGAAGCAGAGCCAACGTACACAGAGCAATGTACAGGAGTGAAATCAGCTTCATGGATTTTTTTATTTCCTTGGATATCCTCCTGACAGTGGATGAAAATGCACTGCTTTTCAGACACCCATGGCTTTTGGTGCTCCAGTTAAAAATTCTCATATGAAAACAGCAGATGGAAATATCTAATGGTCATCGAATGGTACAGTCAGGGGTGGGAACTAGTCACAGCCTGCAGAGTGGCTTTGGGAAGTGGCTCTGCTCAAGACAAGGCTCTAGGCTGCAGGTCCTGTCCAGGGGGCTTGGGACATGGAACAGCTAAGCATCAAAGAGCTCTGCTTGGAGTGGAGCTGGAAAGCTCTTGAATTATAAATGCATTAAAAATACCAAGCATTTTTCAGAATCGTGTTTCAGAATTTTTCAATCTATCAGCAGAGTAGAAAAGGTGAAGAAAGATTTTGCAAGGTGTAGGGTAAAACAGAGCAGAGAGTAATAAAATACTACTTGTAAACGAGCCCAGTTGGAAAGAGAGGCTCTTTATGACAGCTTGCCGAGGCTGTAGTGTTTTGCAAAACTGTGTGATAAACTCCAAATAGCTTCTCTGCAAATCTCTGGAGGCAGAACTGAGCTAAGGCTGGCTGCTGTTGCTGCCACAGCTTTCAATGAATGAGCTCGAAATGGACCCTCTAGTGACAGCTCTGTCAAAGAATAACAATCAGATGCTCTCAACAACAACAACTTCAACATATATATTTTTGTAAGTATAAATGAACCCTAATGTGCTGGCTTCAAACAAAATGAAATGCTCAAAGTTTTTAAGATGTGTGGTTGGACTGTGAACAAAATAAAAACATACTGCATTTTCCTCCCTGTTTAGATTGCAAAGCACGATTCTCACTAGAATTGTGATGAGAACAGAATACAAAAATAGTTGGTGTTGGTGGGGGAAAAGACTGGAAAGGTAGCTCTACCATCACCTTCAGGAGGAAAATGTCAGGGGCGTCACCATCACCCAATAGTTCAGGTGAACTGACTCCAAAAGGGAGGGCCTGAATGATTTTGCAAACTCACAGCTTTGACAAGCAGAATGAAAAACATGTTACAGGGGACACACCTCAGACCTGAAAAATGAATCACCTAGAAATGGGCTTAATCAGAGTCCAATTAAATCAAACTATTACCTCATGGTATTATCGATGTCTCTATGAATACCTGATTTCATAGCACCAATAAACTGCATTTGGAGATTGCATTTTGTTCTTCTTTCCTAAAAAAGTCAGCCAGGAGTGTCTGCCTCTGAAAAGCACAAGAAGCTTTTCAGGAATGGCTTGTGATGCAGGTGAGGTGAATCTCCACACTGAGTTATGCTGAGTGAAATAAGGGTTGTACTGCAGGTGACAGTCAGTTTTGCCTGTGTGACTGTCTGGAGGACTGCCCTGCCACCAAGCACTGGGAGCTCTCTCACAGCACGATGCAAGAGTTAACATTTCTGTGGTAGAAGCAAGGTATCCTTTTTGGATTCTGCTCAGGTGTAGCTGCTTGTGCTGTCTCAAGGAGCTACCGCTATTGCCAAAGGAAAATTAAAACAAATCTGGCTCGGCTAATAAAGGCTATGAGTATTAATGGCTTTTCCTCAAATTGCCAGGAAGTTTCAATCTCTGATGTGATAAAGACAGATTATGTACAGACCGGTCTTATCATGCTATTTTTAAATTTTGGTATGCTAGAAATTGCAGTCATTTGCTCTGGTCTTTTGGCAGGGAATGTAAGAGCCACAGTAAGAACGTGATTGTTATTTTCAAGAGAGGAAAGAACAATTCTTAGGCATTAAGGTTATTAGTTTGGACAGTAATAAAAACAACACCGCTTTACAGACCCAGGTCTCAGAAGTGCTGAACATTCACAGATCAGTAAAATCAATAGCCTCTACTCAGGATTACTTAAATCTAGAACATACCAATATTCAGTGCAATTTAATCCTGGTTACCTATTAGCTTCTAATGATTGTATGTATTTTGACAGAACTGCCAAGATATGTTGTTACAAATAGGAAATTCCTAACAGTGCCACACAGTGAAAAATAATCCACCCATATAAGGAAAATTATATTAACAAATGCTGCTAAGAGCAAACATATTTACAAACCAAAGATGAGTAACAAACACATATACCAGATGTTACTGAGATATAGATAGTCTGAATTGCTCAGCTGAAGTAGCTGAAATTCTGCAGAGGACTTTTTTTAGAACATGTAATTCATGATGGATATTCTAGTTCTTGAGCAAGTTGTCATGGAAGTCGGAACATGGCAGTTTTGAAGTTGTCTTAGAGATTCAGTGGTAAATAAAAGTTCAACAGCTCCAGATAAATCTTCTCCTTCTTCTTTCACATTTGTAGGTAAGAAAGAATCTTCAGTCATATAGATAATAAAATAGAAATGCTGGAAGGCTCTTCACACTGTCAAATAACCATTTTCAGCAAGAGGTAGGATTTTCTGTGAAGCGACAGAGGAAGGCCCTTCTTCCCCCTTTTTCAGACCAAGATTAACTAGCTGTTTCCCTTGCCTAAACCCCCTTATCTTTTCCACATATCCCATGTTTTACAGCAGTTGAGCTAGTTGGAAGGTGCACCTACACAGTCATTTTCATTTATTGTTGCTGCACTTTTGCTCCCTGACATTCCCTGCTTACCTACAGTTATCTGCAATTTTGTCTCACCCTCTGCCTCCAGCTTGGAGGAAGCATCCTGGTTTCCTGGCAGTGAAACCCAAGCACAGAGGTAAGCCCAAGCTTTGCTCTCACAGTCCATCCAGCTCCATCACGCTCAAGGCATTTGGCTCTGGAGGCTCAGCTCTGAAGTGGCACTGCCATTTGCAGGGGTATTTGCATGGTCTGTATCAGGCAACCTTGTCCTTGCCCATCTTTTCCACTTATGGGCTGTTTCTGAGACTATCTCAACATTTCTTGTTAATGTTTCTTCCAATTCTTTGATATCCAAAATAAAAAATACCATTTTTTATTAGAAACAGTGAAAGCAGAGAAACTGAGTCCCCAGACAATTCCTGTACCATGTAAGGTTTTATTTCAGAGACAGGAAATGTTACTTCAGACCGGCAGAAATGACTCACATGTGTTCAGCAGCTGGGAGCCTGCTGGTCTTTCCCTTGACATTGTACACCTCAGGGAACCTGTACAACTCTTCCAGGCTTTTCACTTAACCAGAAAACAACTAAAATTGTAAATTTTTATGATTGTGTTCCATATGAGCTGGCAATGTGTCAGGGTCAGTTTATCTAGATCAACAATACATCCAGAACCATTGGTTTTCTGTTCTCTGATAGTTTATTAATATGCATCAAATGTTTTCTTGTTGTATATAAAGGTCCCATCAAAGCAAGTAGTGATATTTCTCACAGAAAAGACCTGGGTTTTACTTACTAGAGAAAAGTTTCTTGTTCGGGTGAGCTCACAACTATTTCTACTGTTCTCCTTTGGTAAATCAATGAAATTCGGTACATTTGCAGAATGCTCCTGACATGAATCAAGCACCACTCCAGCAAGACAGGCATCCCTAGGGATGCCCCTTCCTTGCTGAGCAGAGAGTGCCAGCAAAAAGTCACTGTCCCCTAATCACTGGGAGACACAGCATGGAGAGGGGGAAGGTGGAAGGTGCAGCAGGTGCTGTGGAGCTGATACAAGTTAACCACTGCAGTTGTAACAACCCTTGAGAATGGCTATGGAAGGCTGGATTTAAAAGAGAATCACGTGTAAAAACTGGGACAAAGCTGACATCGGGGGATACTGGGATGTGTTAACTAAGAACAGAGATGTCAAGAAAGTCAGTTGGCAGCTTTCTTCTCTGACCCCCCTGCAAAAATACAGAGGTGGTTTTGGATGATTTGCCAGCTAGGTAATAAAAGCTGTCACTATTAAAAATACACCAATATTTCTGCTGTAGCTTATCATAAGATGTTTCTTCAAGGATTCGGCAGATGTCTGAACAGAGATGCACCAAAAGAGCTGAGGCTCGCAGTGCTGGTAATTTGCCACCCTTGAGCTGCAGAGGTCTTAGGGTGGAGAACTGAGGCAGTACTAACATCATTACCAAACTCTGAAGAAGCTGGGTTGTTTCTTACCCAATCCCAGCACTACTGCCTGCCAGCCTTAGCAGGGAGAGCAGCTCAGGGGGGAGTGACTCAGCCGTGCTGCTTGGAGTGGTGAGCACAGGCGCCCAAGTTCATCCCGCCAATTGGCTTCACACAGTTGTGTCCACACTGCAGCACCCCGTGGGCTCAGCTTTCTTCAGGCCTACATCAGATATGCAGCTTCCCATGCCCCTTTCACTAGCACAAAGGTATTTGAGGTCGTCTCCTGATTTATCTGCACCACACACTTCTTGTCAGCCTCCTATATGCCCAAGTGAGTTCTCTGCATTGCATTCACTCGACTTCAACGTTGCATGTTACTGGTTGCCCCTGCTGCTGACAGGACACGTGATACTACAGCCAGGACTCGGGATAGCTTTCTTGCTGCCTGACAGTGCCACCAGCAGCTGTCAGAGCCCTGCAAGGAAAGGGGAGACTGTGGTGTGGAGTATATCTCTATAGGTCAAGGTTAAAGGGCACTACATGCATGCACTGTAGTCTCTATGTTCTCAGCCTGTGACTGTTTTAAGATACCTCAACCATCTCTTGCCCTGCCTGCTTCTAATTCCTCTTTCAGAGTCAACAATTCCCTTGAGACTGTATCACATGAAATCTGCCTCCTTAAGCAGCTGTCCTGCCTTCCATGCTCCCTTGACCAGTACAATATATACTGGGCTTTAAAATCCTCTCAGTGCCCTGCCCTAAACCTTACAATAACATTTCCATGCCATGGAGAGATACTGCAGTCTCTCAGTTTCCTTCTCCCTGTGCTCTACACCTGGCCAGGCTTTTCTTTCCTGGTAAGAAAGAAGTACTCCTGCAGTGTAAATGGTGTGGAGCCTGCATGTAGTCATCAGAAATCCAATAGAAGCAGATTGCAAGACACCCAGGCTGGTGGCTGGGATGAATGATAAGAAAGCCCTTAAGAATCCAGAGAGCATTCAACTTCAACAGGCCGAATATATTCATTCCCTTAGGAGCATTATAAAATATGGCCAGTCTTGGCTTGCAGTAAGAACACAAGTAATTAGGAAATCTAGTGCCCGTAGGTACATTACATGCCAGCAGAGAAAGTGGCAGCAGCAGCAGCAAGATGTAACCAATGCAGGCTAACTAGGCTCTCTCAGGAGTCCAGAGAATATAACAAATCACTGTGTGTTCAGAGCCGATATAGATCACCCCCTGGAACTGATATAAATCAGCCATTTCCACCCAGGCATCCAGGAATCACATTTAAATTTTTGGCCTAATTTAGCACAAAAATATATTCTGGTTTATAGCAGAACAACTTGATTAATAGAATGTAAGTAAGATCTTTTCCTCCTCCCCCCCAACACACCCATGCAGACAGCACTCCCAAATACATTCCTTGAGGTTTCTTATCTGCAAGCAGATGTCATTCTGAAGTGAACATGTCAGGCATCCTCATCCTTCTGAGCAAAGCAAGAGATGGCTGGCTGTCACATTCATATCTCCAGGAGTTCAGTTTACAATTCAAACACTCAAAAAACCACCCTTACTACATTACAGCAGTGTTGTTAGTCAGACTGGGAAGACCAATAGCCCTGTCAAGCTGTAGCCACCCTAGAATTGCCTCCCACATACCCATGTGTGCTCTTCCATGCACTGCCTGACTGGCGAAAACTGGGCAAAGGCAGATGGGGGATGCTTTTGTGTTTCTGCACTTGCTGCTTTTACTCCTCAGGGAGGCAGCTGAGGCAGGAGAGCATCAGGCAGGTAAGTGCAGGAGAGAGACGGGGGAATACAGTTGTCAGACTGTGGCTGCGGGTGCCCCTGGGAGGCTTCTCACCCAAATGCTCACCTGCCATCTCCATTCCCTGAGGTCTGATGAGCTCAAAAATCACAGCTGTATTCTCATAGCTGTTTTGTCTCTCAGGAAACCAAGTTGTAGCTTTGTGGAAGTATCAGTAATAAATCAGCTCCATTACTTCCATTTACTCTGGTCCTCCTGATGTCTCTCAGCCAGTACGGCTCAGAAACGCTGCCTCACCAGAGCTCTGCCAGCAGAAGCAGGGAGAGGGACTGTGAGCACAAGCACCGAGTCTGGCAAAGAGCACACTCTGTAACAGATGACTATGGGTTCTTTTATGCTGATAATCATAATAATACATTTTATTTATATAGCACCTATTTGCATGGCAATAGGCACAATATGTGTGTTTCAGTGAAATGAGACATGACAGCAAACAGATTAAAAACTACGATTCATTTTGAAATGAGGGAAAACAATCAAATGAATCACAGAGCCAAGCAATGGTAAATCATTCTTAAAACAGCATAATAGCAAAACAAATGAAAACTACAGTGTACAATGTTTTTTCCTTGTCTGATGGCAAATACTGAGTGATATTGCCAAGCTTATTCAAAATCAGAGCCCGGTTTACCATCAAATTTCATGGAAACCCTTAAAGAGGGAATTATGTAAGTGCAACTTCAGTTGTACATTAGCTATGTGCTACCCCAGTATACACATGGGTTTGGATCCTTGCAAAAGCTATTATTTTCTAATCCTTGCATTGTTCATCATGTCACAAGAATAAGGAAATGTGTTTTCCCAAACTTTAAGCCCCTTCAAGTTTAATGGATTTAAAATTGGAAAATAATAGTGAGGAGCCTATTAATATTCAAACTCCATTTTCTCATATGGAATTCTTGAGCTTCCTCAGCTTTAATTAGTTCTTCTGAGGCTGTCAGTTGCAGGCAATATCAACATTCTAGTCATCTCTTCTGCCTTCTCCTCCCATGTCCTCACCCATATTCATTATTCCTATCCTCCTCTTGCCAGGGTGTCAAGCCTTCTCCATGTTCATTTCTCCTAATGACTCATCTTCCTGTAAGGCACCAAAAAAATGACACAACAGTCTATGTACAAATGAAAGATTCTTAACTTCAGGACATGGAAGAATCTGATTTTTTTTTCAGTTAGGAGGGTCATGCATCTAATGCCCTATAAGATGCTGGCTGGGTTGCAGGACCAGAGTTAGAGAAACTCTTATTCATTCAAATCTCTAACAATTTGACTTCAGCTGCTCTGTGCTGATCACTTCAGAAGAATGCTAGGCTTTTCATCAGGATTTGCATCTTTAGACTAGTATGTTCCTGCTTATTATGTTTCTCTACTGATAAAGTCCTTCCCAACTTATTATGAGACATAAACATTTCAAATAAGCAGTGGAGTACTGCACTAGAAATCATCCTGGCTGGTGACTGGATCTACCACATATTAAACAGCAGCAGACAGTGAGACATTTCTGTCAATTTAGAAAAGACATATAACAACTCAAATTAGCAAGGCTGCCCTTTCCTGGGCTTGTAAATATACACATCTGGAGGTCATGAAAATGTATTAACACATAGACAGCTTTTTACCCTGTTAGCAGCTGTCCAGCTATGGTTTAATCATGCTGCATAAAGCTGATGGCAAAACTGTCCCTTGACTTCATGTGCCAAAATGTTTAGTTATGATTTTAGTGTATATTCTCCAATTCCTTAGAGAGAAGAGAAAATATCAGCATAACTCAGGATATTTTAGGAAAACAATGCAAGTGCCTTAAGCCCCTGGGTGCCCTCTGTTCCTTGCCACTCCACTGCTGTTAAATTAGGTTCTGACATAACAATCAATGGAAAGATGTGGGAGCCAATAAATAATGTGCATAATTAAGCTGAGGCATTGAAATGTCTGTCTTTCCTGAACTTGGCCCAGAGAGTGGGAGGCTGTGCTCTGTGATAAGCACAGTGCTCTGTGATAAACACCTGAGCTCCTAAAGTCAGTGTGGGGGCAGAGACAGCTTGCTAGGAAAGGATTTGCAGCAGTAAACAGAGAGCAGGAGGCACTGATGGGAAATGCTCTGGCCATGGACCAGTCTTTCTCACCACATGCTTGCATCCTTTGCCCGGGCGTCTCTAGCTGCTTTACAGGGACATGAGCAGCACCTGGCATTTTCCATTAAAAACAAGACAGAGGCACCAGGAAGAAAACAATTTGTGGAGAGGAAAGTTTCAGTTGAAAGAAGCTAAAAAAAGCTCACTGGAAACTTGTTCATGTGAGTTCTCAGACAGGATGTAGAAAGACTTCAATGGTCACTTTCAGCAAAGTTAAATCAAAGCCCAAGCTGGCTGAGCTCAGGGGTGTGGTCACAGAGCTATCAGCTGGTACCTGCTCCCTCGGAGGCACAGAATGATGTACATGTAATCTGCAGATGTTTGTACGCACCAAGGACCTGCAAACTGTCAAATGCAAAGAGAAGATGTTTGCAGTGCTGCTGCACAAACACGATTGCAGTACTTCTCCCTCTCCAGCCCTACAAACACTGTGCTGCTGCCATCTTATCTAAGAGTACTCTGCTCTGGTGCAATCACTTTTTTTTTTCCTGGCATTTTGCAAACCCAATAGAACCATTTCCTGACAGTGTTCAGCAGACCCCCAATTCAGAAAATATTTTTGGAAAATTCTGTAAGAAATGTGGTGTGACTAAGGTGGAATCTTAGTTTAAGCATTCTGTTGTGTGATTGTTTTTAAGCATTTTTCAGCACAAAAGCACTCGCCATCTGCCTGTAAGCTCCTGCTGAGCCTCAAAGGGTTGTGCTTTGTGTCCTTCAGTAAGGAGCTGCCGTATTAAAGTAAGGGTTAACTGTTTAAAACATCAACTTAAGCAAGACACAATTCAAGCTAACCTAATGATCGTGCCTGGGTCAAAACCATCCTTTGTAGTAGGACTGGAGAAGCAAAAGGAAGAGAATAGTGTATGGAGATATTTATAACTCCTCTCTTTGAGTGACATTAATTAACTTGCCAACTGGACTAACTCACAATGAATCAACATCCTGCAGAATTGCAATGTTCCACCCAAAGTGGGAATATACTTTGCTACTGAGCTGTCAAACACATATTTATAAAACACCGTGATGCTGGAAAGTGGTTCTGCAGTGTGAAGCAGTGCAGATATGAGCTATACATCTCAGCTGCAGTATCATTTTTTTTACTCATTTGGTTATTTTTACATAGACCACTTTTTAATCTTTATATTTGTCTTTCAAATAGTAGTAAGACACAACAAAAAACACATTTTAGAAAAGATTGTGAGGGTCATCTTGCTATATGTTTTTGTCACAGCAATGCTATTTGGTGCTACTGAAATATACAGAGAGTAAGTCATGTTGCTACTCAAATACACTGGCTTAAGACACTCTGCTAGGGAATTAAAAGTTAAGGTTTTGACCACAAGACTCATTCTACATTTTCCTATTAAAACAACAGAAACATTTTGAAAAATTTTAACAGGCAAATTTGAAAATTAAATATAGGCGTTGTTCAATCTACACTTTGCCCATTTTCTATTACCCACCAGAATCTACATACATACTTGTTTAACTGGAATGTCTGTCTTAATCACCAGTGGTTTGATGCCTGAAAGAGAACAGTCAATTGTGTGTTATTAAGATTCAGATTATTTTGGAATGAGTAAGATAATTACAGGCCAGTCCCGCCTTCAGTTTCCTATCATAATTTAAAAGTGTTAATTCTGATTTCCATCAATGCAAAACAGTTAAAAAAATTGGTGCAAAATACTTCTTAAATAGGAAAGATTTTTTTTAACGCAGATATATTTTACATATAGTATTTCTGGTAGAAATTAATTTCCTTATCCTGAAAAATGGAGGGAGTTTGAATCTTCTACTGAATTTAACAAAAGCTGATGGAAATTTTCTGACTCTATGAGTCTGTGGCTCTGTGCATTAGGCCACTAGCAGAATTAGAAGGGGAACACAAGGAGTAGAAGCTTTTGGATGCTGTTCATCTCACCATCTATCTTGAATATTGCCAGTTTTCAAGACTTCATAAGAGGTATGATAAAATCAGAAGGGTTAGAACCATGTTTTGGCTGCCAAAGTTATTGGTGAAATTTGATAAAAGACATTTGAAACACAGTAAAAACTATTGCAGGTTATCAATGAAAAAAGGGCAAGAAACCGATAATGTCCATATGCCATGTTCTTCATGTCTCAAAAGGTGCTAAGTGCTCTTCTCTCCTTCTTAGGGCAGCTTTCAACTCTCTAGAATATAAATGAAGCATTCTCTTGCTGAGAACAGTGTACTATTTTGTCAATTAATAACATCTGTAAACATCCACATTTAATGACAACTGCAATTAATTTTCAGCTTCAAAACAGAATTTGTGATTTTCACTGTGAGAACAATGACAAGAATGTGAAGATGATGAAAAATGCAATCTATTTTGCCCATACATTTTTAATAAATGAAGCACATATTACAGTGAGCTATTTTTAAAGCTTTTTCGTCTGTGATGTTAAAGTGTGTAGGTACAAAATCCATCAAGATAATACATTAATGTTTAACAGTTAGCACATCAAACTCTGTTCTGAATAAACAGAGATGCTCTTTTACTAACTTGGTTCTATTCTCTCCAACATTTCTTTATACTGTCAGAACTTATTTACTTCACTCTATTTTTGAAGTACTAATGTAATCTTTTTTTAATGCGCTAGAAAACTCAAAAGGCTTGCCACACTTTTAAGTTATCACAGCAAACAAGTTTGGGATAATTTATTGTCATATGCTCATTCAGATCTGATGAAGTACTAAACACAAATATAGACATGTAAAAGTTCATACAGTAAAAAAAAAAAAAAAAAAGGAGTATTGAGACCAATAGAGTAACAGGCACATTTAGTACATTTCTAAATTAATCTGTTTTGGCTTAATAGCTTTCCCCTTCTTTCCAGTATCTGCAGCAGTTGTGGCAATGTAATCCTGAACTCTGATAAGACCGACTGAACCATGACTGGATGAGGAAACCTCAATGCATTGGGTTGAAACTGCTGTCATTGTTAGATATCCACAGAGAGGACACTTGAGATACTTGAGAAGCTTTGTGAGGTGTTAACAGGCGGTTGCTCTTAGTTCTGCCCCTTCTGAAGAAGAGCCAAAGAGCTCAAGGAGAAGGCCTTGCAGGAACTAATCTTAGAGGCAGCAGAAGCTCTTGGTGAGAAGTGCATCAGCTGGCTCAGCTGACTCAACTGCACCAAGAGCAACTCTGTTTCTTATTTCCTGTCATCTGGGAAGAATGAGAATACCTCAACGGCAAAGCTCCATGGAAAATCTGGAGAGAGCTTACCTGTCTATCCATATGTCTCTCTATCCCTAGCTCATGGATGAACTATTTATGTACTAGTCTAGCTGGTTTATTATGGGAGGTAGAGGTTGCAATGGCAGTCATTCGGATGCCAACAAGTAGGCATATAAACTCCAGCAGATGACATCAAGTATGTAAGACATCTATGAAGAAATGACAGTGAAGATAAAGGAAGATCTAGAAGAGGCTGGCACCTTCTGGAGAGACAGCTGGACGCCATGCAGGCTGCCTGCAGTGTCAAAAATGTCTTCTTTTAGGCAAGATTCCTACCTCATATGACTCACAACTTTCCATGAAGTTCTGTGTCATCAGGGAGAAATGCCACAATTTGCCAATTCTCCCAACATGTATGGAACACAGTGTTCTCATCCATTTTTTAGGCCAAAACCAGTCAATATGTTCTCAGTGAAATGCAGCTTGTTTCACTACAAAATATACTGCAGAAAGACACAAGATGCCATGTTTTAATGGCCTGTTAAGATGCACCTACTCTGCTTCAAAAAGTTCCAGATTGGGAAATGTCAGCTACCCAAAACTGTACTAATGGTCAAGTAATACATGCCTCATTGTGTGCTATTCCTATAATAATTTGGTTCTGTAATATTCATCAATAAATATCCATTTAAATGAAATCTATTTCAATGAGTTCATACTCCTATTTATGGAAAAAATAGATTACTATAAAAGGAGAGGGCTTCTAGTGCACTCTATAATGATATTTTAAAGCTGTCATTTTAATATAATACCCTGAAAATGTAAGTGATAATCAGAAATCATATTTACTGGGTTAAGATTTCTAAACTAGAAATCAAACTCAAGTGTTTAGTTTAGATGATTGCAAATTTGCACTCGGTGATTAATACAGCACTAAAATGGTAGGATTTTCTCAACATTCCTTTTCCCTTATGCAGAGGTAAAAAGGTCATGCCACAGAAGATAAATGTACAAAACCATATGCTCCCTTTTGCTTCTCTGAGCGGAAGAGAGGAGACAGCTGCATATTGTGGCAACAGGGTGGATCCCCAGTAGGGACTGACCGCTCTGTGTTGGTTTTTGGTTCAAGATAGAAACACTTGTCTTCTCTGGAAGGGTTAATTTATCCCATATTCCTATGATGATTTGACACCCCTTTCTTTCTAAAGTTGGTCTTGATCCTGATACTGTTGAAGGACACAGCAAAGGGCTGTGTTTGCTCAAGTGCAGTGGTCAGTCTTCACCATTGGGGAAAGAATGTGAACCTCGGATGGATTCAAACTTCTAAGAACTTATTTCAATTTTTTTAAGAGCTGATACCTGCATTTGAGGTTTGGCACTGTAAGCCTGTTTTTCCATTTAATTAAATGCAAATAATTTCAAGCTTGAGGAACAAACACATTAACTGTCACACAACCTCAACCACTGGCTTTACCAGTCGTGTGTGTGTAAACATGAAATCTTGTGAGCAATGGTACTTGTGATTTGAGAGTGGATGCAACTGTAGAATAGTTGTACCTGGCCTTGCTATAAGTCACTTTTTTCCTGCCTTTGAGCCTTGTCTTGCATTGTTCAGACACAGATAGGAATCTAGATGAGATATAAATTCAGAAACCTGAAACAACAATCAGATTGTGATTAGAAAAATCACATGGCCTTATGACTTGGTCAAATCCTATGTACACCACCTTCAAAAATTCAGCCTAGAGCCGAATAGTTTCTTTACTTATTTTTTTTCTGAAACAGCTGTGCACTGTTGAATATCAATGGCATATCCTCTTTCCTTCTCCCTTCCCCCCTCCAGATTCCAATGTTTGACTAATAGACAAATAGACAGTATTGCTGTAAAACATGTATGAGAGTTTATAAAGTAATTTAGTCCCTAGTAGGCTGAAGTCCAATACACTACTAGGCTGCAGGCAGCTACCACTATTATTTACCTTTGTTTTCAGTAATCTTATACCTGGGAAACTACTGCTGCCAACTTCCAATTTTGATCGAAGACTTATTTAATTTTTGTTTGCTTTGGGGTTTTTTCTTTAATGAGTAGAAACCAGATAAAAAAGAAGTGCTATTGAAAATCCATGGGAGTCTGTTAACAGAAAAAAAAATATATATATTTTTACCCTTGTCTGACAGGACTAACTCAGCTGTGTATTCCAGGCATTGCTCCTTCTAAATTTTGCTTTGTGAAGTCCTGAACTTCACACCATTTGATTTTTTGTAAAATATTAAAGAAGTAGAGAAGAAGCCCTGTGATGTGTACACAGCTTTTGAAAGGCATAAAAGGGCTCCAGAACACCTAGGAGGCGGTCTGCTAAAATCTAAAGTCAAAACAAAAATGAGGACCCTGTAGATAATGTTGCTAAAAACTAGAAATCATAATTTACTATTTTTGCTAGTTTTATTCATGGAAGTGCTTAGGAGCCAACAAGAAGTGAATTTTAACAGATTAGGCAATGTTCAGACACAGAATGGAGATAATGCTTCCTTTATGGATCTTAAATGTAAATAGATGAATCTGAAAAACAAGAAAGGAAAGAGTATACAGTTAATAAATACAGTGAAAAAGATAGTACTTTTACATATTACAGCTTCTTTAAAATGTTTACTTTGTACAGACAATCATAGAGGACATTTTAATAATCCAGTGCTGTGTAAAACACTGCATAAATAGAACTTCCATTTGGTTATAGATTATTCTTTATAAATGACATAAAACTAGGAATGCAAAGGACCAGTCAAACATCAAACAGTCCTTGTCCCTGTTCTCAAGGTAAGATGAACCATATCTCTGAGGGTCTGAAGATTTTCAAAGACCGATGACCGATGATGATGGAAATTCTGCTATATTTCCTAGGTAATGTGCAAAAACAACATCTTGCATGAGAGAGTTAAGGTAGTGAACAGAAAATGAACCCTGCCAACACCCTTTGTCCCGTAAGAAACAATATTTTACGTAGCCTGTACCTCCTCTTTGGCAGGTGCTGCCCCATATTAGTTAGCTTGCTCTCAGTTGCCTCCTCTGCCAGAAATTTGTCTGAGGTAAAGGAAATGAGTTTTTTCTGTAGCTCCCACAGACAGATTTGTATTGTACAGCTCCCTACATCTGTATTCTAATCATCCCCATTCACCAAAATAAATTGCACGAAGCAGTTCAGGAGGCCATATTTTCCCTTGGCTTTCCAAAATGCACTCCACAGCAAAAATGGTGTTTTGACTGGATGTAAAACTCAGAACAAAAGGATACCATTAGTCCTATAAGCCAACTTTTCTCAAATTATAAGCAATTTTGTGAAAGAAACTAACTGCAGGAACAAAAAATACAAATTTGGGGTCTGTTTAGACCATGCAGTATAAGTAATTAGTCTTTAAATGGAGATATTGTGTTACATGTGCCTACAGTCAATTATTTTTTTAAAGCCTGGTTTGCTGTCGTGGCCATAATTAGATTTCTTTCAAATACTTTTAGGATTGGCTCAGTTCTTAAAATTACATATTATAGTGTTACAAACATTTGAAAATTAAAGAGGAAATGGAAGTTATGTAAGATCAATACTGGCAGAGCAATTCCTGAACTTCTCTTCCCATGATATCATATTTGTCAAAAGAATTTGATCCATAATTATGGCTGTAAGTAAAATGAGTCCTTTTTAAAAAGAAAAATACCTAATCAGCAGTTATTTTTCTCTTTGTTCTCCTTTCCAATCCATGTACCTTTTAAAACCACCTCATATTTTGTTCTTCAGTACTTGGTCTTTATTTCCTCATTCAGACAGCAAAGTGTCTTCTGATACTGCTGTCATCTTTGCCAGACTGACCTGTGGGTTCCTTTAAATGAATTTGCTATGGTAGATAGCAGGGAACAGGCAGCAGTGCTTCTGACTGATACTGTTCATCTTCTACTAGATTTTCACAATTTTTTGCTGGCATCCCATTGAGCTGGAGACATGAATGGCAATGTATTTTGTCTTGAGAAGATTTGCAGCCAAAGAGTTTGGGGAAGGAGCTGTCTTTTGTAGCCAGAGCTACTACAACAATTTAGGGAAGAGGACTTCACAGTAGAAGCTGCTAATTTAAAGTTCATTTCTCTGTTGTAAGGGATGCTTCTTTCTGCACTCAGCTGACTATTAATTAATTTGGCCTTGAAGCATGAGGATACATGTCTGTCTGGCAACACTTTCTGTAAAGAGAACACTGAGGAAATGAGCTGAGTCTACTCATGTAGGCTGCTGAGCTGTGGCTTTTCTGATATGGTTAGGTTCACAAATGATTTGATTCCCTGGAGTTTATTTGAAGTTTTTAATTAAAATTCTCTCCATTGGTACTCTGATTTTATTGAATGTGACAAAAATTTCTTGGGACTTGATTTTTCTTTAAACTACAGTCCCTTTACAGCTATTGCATAGTGTAAAATAATTTTTAAGTGTGTGTAAATGACATTATTTTAGCAATGTAAAGGAAACCTTTGGGACAATGAAAATATCTGTATTCTGTTTTTCTGGAATTTCATCTTTGTGTGCCTGGACCAAAGACAAGATGGTGAAATAGGAGATTTTCTACATTTTCTTTCAAGAAATTATTTTCAGATATGAGTATCTTGTCAAAACATCTCATATGCATTATTTTCACAATCTTCTCATTTTTCTATTTCACTTTGGGTGCCCCCCTTCTCTGGGAAGGAGGCTATGGAAAGGGAAAAAACTAAGACTTTTCTGGTGGCCAAACAAGACCCAAGTATGCAGCTTTCTTCCTAAATGGAGCAACCAAAAGTGCACAGTTGGTGAGGCCAGGAGGAGAGCAAACAGTGGGGAGTATGGAACTACAGCCAGCTTGTTACTGCACAGCTGGGCAGTTGTGGCTTGGATTCTGGTCCATGCTCCCAGTATAATTTAATTTTTATCATTGTATTGAACAAACCATACATACCAGCACTTTATTCACTGCAGAAACAGTTCCTGAGTCACTGCATCATTGAGTAATTCAGATAGGAAGGGAAGTCAGGGGGTCTCTAGCTCAACCTGATGGTCCAAGAAAGCACAACTGTGAGAACACCCCGTGTTGCTCCAGGGTTTATCCAGATGAGTCTTTAAAACCCTCCAAGGATGGAGAATGTATGACTTATTTAGGCAAACACATCTACTGCTTCCTGTTATGAGACAGGTTTTCTTTGTCTACAGACTGAATTTCTCTTGGTTTCATTCATATCTATTTTTTCTTATCCTTCAGTCATGCACCACTGAGGAGCCTGGCTCCATCTTCCCAGTTACCTCCTTGCAGGCACTGCCAGACTAGTGTCATGTTCCTCTCAAAGCTATCCCTTCTCCAGACTGAACAAGCCCAGTTCCCTCAGTTTCTCCTCATGGGCCAAGTGCTCCAGCCTCCAGCCATCTTGGAGGCTCTCTGCTGAACTTGGTTCAACTCATTCAATGTCTTTCCCCTAATGGGGGTCCCAAACCTCCCCAAGTGGGTGCTGTATTTAAAAGTGGTCTAGCAAAATAATAGCGCAATAATATACTGGCTTTCCTCCTATATTAATAATGCCTTGGTTTTTGTTTATCTTTTTTGCTGTCAGAGGACAGCCCTGGCTCATGTTCAGCTTGCTGTCTACCAAAACCCTCTGGGCCTTTTCAGAACAGCTGCTGCCCAACCACACAGAGGTATTTTCCCCTAGCCTGAATTAGTGCAAGGAGTTGGTCTACCTCTGATGCAGCACTCGGCATTTGTCCCTGCTGAATTTCATGAGGTTTGTGTTGGCCCATTCCTTTAGCATGCAAAGGTCTTCCTGGAGGGCAGCCCTCCCAGTCAGCATTTTAACTGTACCCCAGCCTACTCTCATTCGTAAATCCATTGAGCAACCATCACTGTGACATTTCCTCCAGGTCATTGTTAATGATGTGAAACAGGACATGTTCCAGAACAGACCCTTGTGGTGCTCCACTCACTGCTCGTGCTACTGTATTCATGGTCCACTAACCACTGCCCTCTTGGCCTGAGCAGCCCATCCATCTGGTTTTCTGCTCATCTGAATTGCAACCCATGAACTTGGGTAAAAGGGCATTGTCAGTGTCAGAAATCTTGCTGTAGTATGTTAAGGTTTTTTCTGCCTTGCTTATGTCTTGACATCCACAAATCCAGCCATTTTACCACAGAAATTTTTGAGGCTGGTTAGACATGATTAACTCTTTGTAAATGTATGCTGACTGTTTCTGGTCACCTTCCCCACATGCTTAGAAATGTGTTCCAAGAGGACCTGTTCCAGGACTTTCCCAGTTACCTTAATGAGCCTGTCCCTCCAGTAGTTTCCCAAATCCTCCTGCTGAACTTTTCTGAAGATGGGTGCAAATTTGTCTTTTTTTTCTGTTGTCAAGGACCTTCTTTCATCTCTATTCTTTACAAACATTGGAGAGAGCAGCCTTGTAAAGAAACCAGCCAGCCCACTCAGCTCTTTCAGGTTCAGACCATCTGGGTTGCATGAGCTCAGTTCTTGCAAGTAATCCCTGTCATGAGTTTCATCTCCTGCTGGTACTTCTCTTTCTCCTTGCACAGAAGCCTGGGAGACCTTGCTAGTGAAGAATGAAGGGAAAAAAGGCATTCAACACCTAAAACAGCTGTGTCTGTCATCACTAAATCACCCCAGCTACTTAGTAACAGAATATTGTCATGGTTCAGCTCTGTGGATTATTTGTTCCTAACTGTTCTGGAGGATACTGTAGACAGTAGATCCTTTAATGAACTTGTTACTAAGACTCAAGGAGGAAGTCTTTTGATTCAATTTCATTTAGCCGAACCTTCTACAGCTCATGGCCCCACATTCTAGTGAAAGAAAGGGGTTGGATGTTCTTTATATGAGAAAGACCAGCACTTTTTGATCTGTGAAGAAGTCTTGAAATGGTCTTTATGTAAGCTCTTCTTATGGTTTTAGCTTTTCTCATCACTGAGCCCAAATTTCAAGATGGGTATGAGATTGTGTTTTGGTGGATTTTTCCCTGCTCTGAACAGTGTGTGGGCTGAGAATTGAGAATGCATATAAGTTGTGCACAGGGAAAAAGTATAGGTCACCTGAAAATAATTACTTCTGAAATAACTGTCTTTGTGTTTGAGGTATAGCTCACAAAAAGAAACTTGTTCTCATAATGTGGGTTTTTAAAGAATGTTGATCCGCTGTCATGCTTCCTCCACCTTGTAAGAGAAAAAACCCACCAACTTGTAAAGAGTATCACATTCACATAAAGAACATTAATTTTGCAGGAAAATAGCTAAGTATTTCCAATTGCATCTAATATAATTTCTCTGATGTACACACTGACGGAAAATAAAATACAACTATACACACAGAACACCTACAACAATATGTTCAGGCAATTAAAGAAAATAAAGGGTAGTTCCCAAACTAAATATTCAAAAAACATGTAATTTCAGCTCCTAGCTAAAAACTCATCATCATTTGGGACTACATCTTTCTGCCTACACTGCTGCAAAGATATAAATTCTGTAACGTTACTGACCTAACAAGAGGGAAATGTGCACTTGCAAGCTGCAACAACTTAATCAATTCGATTCCCATGTCCAGTCAGTGACAGCTATTTTTGAAGTGGGCTAACAGATACAGGTGGAAGAGTTTTTGACAGATTTCAGACAGTAATGCACTTAGGTAATCATGTTCTGGGGATTAAAAAAAAAAATCCCAAGAACTGTAATTCTAAAACTCTGTCAATGTAGAGGAGCAGAAGTGGCACAAGAAAATAATTCTCTTTTCTCTGTTGGGTCAAGTACAGCCTCTGATAATGGCAATAGCTTGTTGCTTTAGAAGGCTGTACCTCTGCTCCCCAATAATAACCTTGCTAATTGTATAGTGTATACAGTGGAAAGATTTTTCCTGACCCTGCAGGGAACAAGTGCTGTGAAGCATGAGATTTGATTAGCCTTATTATCTTAGCCTGCCCAGTTACCAATGTTGTAAGCTGCCATGAAATTATCCACCCCTTTTAAAATTAAAGCCATACTATTTGTCTTCATTATCTCCTTCTACAGAGTTGAATTCCACATGAAAACAGACCTCAGTGATGAAAATAGCACAGGAACTACACATGTAGCTTTTTAACTCTGTAGGTACTGTTTTCTTTTATTCTTTCATACCACTTTTCCATGTAAATTAACATTCTCCCAAATATTATGGGTTTGATCACCCACTCCTGAAAGGAAACTGATTTTATTTTACTGTCAATATTTGTAATTATCAATGTGATCTTTTAATGAGTTACTCTGGAGCAACTCATTGCAAAAGGTAAATTTTCTTAGGAAATTTTGCTGTATTTGCTGGATATTTTTAAAAAATGTTCTATGATGTCTTGCATAGAGAAATGAAATTAAACTACACACCAAAAATAAATGAAAATAATAATAATGATAATGATAATTAAAAATCCCCTAGCTCCTCTTTCTTTGGCACAAAGGACTTAGTAAAAAATATTTTGGATGATATGTCAATGAATACATAAACAAGATCTCCAAATAGTGATAAATACAGCAAAGAAACTGATACTTCAGTGTCTTAATTATTTCAGGTCATGAAGACAGCATATTTTGGTTATCAAATAAAGAAATCTAAAGTTAGATCTGTCTTAAGACTGATCATAATAAATGATAATATAAATTAGACACTGGTTAACAGAAGTGTGTGGAACACTGGACTTGCTGAGTATGCCAGCAATCAGCTTAAAACCTCCTTTAAAAAATACACCATCTCAAAGTCCTTCACCCAACACCAGTTTGCCACAAGAAGTATGGAAATGGGAACGAACTCAACGTACCTCCTCTATGGGTAAAGCTGTTCATTTTGTCATTAAAATAGCCATCAGAACAGTGATACAGAATTTGGAATTCAGACCCAGAGTTCCGCAGAGAATAAGACAAAGAAAATTTTGGCAGAGTTGACACCAGCCAGCAGCTAATCTCTCCACTATTGTGGCATTGCTGGTGGTAATTACAGGTTTTGTTTTCCGTGTGTACATCCAGAACTATAACAGGACTGAAACCACATCCTCCTTTCCATGTTCTCTATACTGGAAAGTTTGACTCTTCTGACTCCTCTAACATCAGGGTAGGAGCCCTAGCAAAACCAGAAGACCCTGGAGAAAGACCTTGTTGCTTGTAGCATCAGCAGAGAACTGTCAGAAAGTTAGCCAGCCTGGTCCCTGCAGTTTTACAAAAAGGAGCAGAAGACTTCATAGCAAATGTGATCAAGTGAGATCTATATCATAAGAGGCTGAGTTTAAAGCTCTGTGGAGTCATAAACTCCAGTTCTCGTGAACACAAATCAATCAGCACAAAAGTATCAGGGCTGGGGCTGCCCTACCAGACAGTCCTTACGCTGCCTGAATGCTGTGGCTAGACAGAGACTCTGATAATCCCTGGCACAATGAAACTCGGTTTTGGCACTTTTCTAACCTATGCCTGGCTGCCCATGGTCACTAGCCAGAAATTGCATAAGTCAGCCCTGGCCAGGTCCTGTCTTCTCTGCCACAAACTGGGAACAGGTGAGGCTTGGCTGAAGTGCAGTAATTGCCCGTTAAATGGATAAATGAGATTTACGGTCATTTTTGCACTGTGGGAATGGTTCAAAGCTCTCAGATTGAACAGCACCAACAGGGTCCTAAGGACCATCCTCTATGGGGGATTTCTGCTATGAGCAGCATGCGAACATAAGCAGCAAAAAGCCCAAAGGATATGGTAATTCCTGACAGAGGGTAAACATCAATTTCTAAGTTCTTCTCTAAAACAATACACCTCTCTTTCTTCCTTGACCCTAATGGATCAAACGGATTAAAGAGTGGGCAAAAAATGGTGTGTGAGCATTTGGGACGCATTCCCTAGAGGGCTTTAATAGTCAAATAGCAGCTGCAGAGGCCAGAATGGAAGACGCTCAAAAGACTGTGGAGCAGTCAAAGTACTTCATGTTTAGATATTTCTGTTGCAGCCAAAAATGAGCTCTCGTATTTCAAAGGTTTGGATTCAAGCTTTGAGCTGAACTGTAATAAGGAACCTCTAAGTTTTGCAGTGAAGGAATTTTCTTTCATTGGCCACGAAGGTAAAGTCAGGGTATCATGAAAGATGTCAGCATAAATTGCTACAACCCTTTCTCCTTGAGAGAATAATGTCTAGTTTTCACAAATGCGGAAACTGTAAGAAAAGTCAACAAGATGTTCAGTTGTGAAATACAGGATGAGATGGCATTTATGCATTTTGTGGCTCTGGTTCAATTAGAACATCACCAAAAATAAATTACAGGCAAAGGAGAGAAAATGATCTAAAGTTATTTTTTGGGCAGTGAGGATTTTTTATTCCTGTCAGTTTTTCCATCATAGCTGCAGGGGTTCAAACACCGAAAGGGTGGTATAAGTCATTATGTTGCTTAGAATCCCTCATGCCATTTTAAGTTTCCTTTCAGTTTAACAAGAAAAAGATAACTGCTTGTGAAGCAATTTACCAAAAATATGTTCAATTTGGACTTTTTTACTGAGAAATTGCAGGAGGGCTGTAAGCTCTGTGGACCTGGGGATGTATAATTCCACATGCCTATGAAGCTCACAGTGCAGGGTAGCTACTGTAATTTGAAGAGTAAGTAAAAATAATTCCTGAAGGAATTTTACACGCTGTTTTCCTAAGATGAGGTGCACAGGATCTCATTTACTTGATGCAACTTTATTGGACAATCTGAGAGGTTTCTCACCTGCTGGCTGCTGTTCCAGAGTTTCTGCAATTATGCCCATCATAAATATCTTTTTTTTTTTTTTTTTTTTTTTTTTTTATATATTGTTGGTGGCACAGAAATCAGTTAAGTTGTTATCTGGCAGGAAAGCAGAATCTGAACCCATGAACAGGAAAATGGGTAGGTAGTGGATTTTCTGTTAGAACTCTGCCCCCTCATAGCTCCGGCTTTCCCTTTTCCTCAATGGCTCCCAAAGAAAACGCCAGTGTGAATCGCAGACAGCTTGTTATGAGGGTTTACCTCATGTCACACCGGGCTACCAGGTATTCTTAAAACAGCGTAATTATGCAGATTGCAGTTAAAATGTATGCTTGGATTCAAAAATTTCCAGCTAAGTCATTATGAGGAGGAATAAGTGAATGAAAACAAGCTGAGGAACGACAGATTGTTTTGGATATAAGCCTTTCGTTTCTAGAGCAAATTTTACCCTTAGGTGAAAACCGAAAAAATCTAGCTTCAGTTAGTGAGAATTCCGCTTGCAGGACTGACCGTGTGCAACCCAAATTTCCCTAAGGCCACGAGTATCCAAAGGTGAGAGCCTCCCCTGAAACAAAAAGCGAGAGCTGCTCTATAATCACTGTTCGAAACAAACGAAATGTTTAAACAGTGACCAGAAGTGCGGGGAAATCGCTTTCGCAGTGTTATTCCATTTCAGTGGTCTTGCAGATTATTTGCATCAGGGCAAACTCCCCACTTTCCCTTTCCCCTCTGAAATGTGTGACTTATCTGCTGGCATTTCTCGCACTCGGCGACTGAGCAGGCAGCGCCACGTGTCCCCTCCGGACTCGGACCGGGGAGAGCCCGAACCCCTCCCGGGAGTACCGGCCGGGACACGGGCACGCTGGCACACGGGCACGCTGGCACACGGGCACGCTGGCACAGGGCACGCTCGCTGCCTCCCCGCTGGCCGGCGCTCAGCACCCACGGCGGCCCTCACACGCGGTGTCCCCACACGGCCCCGCGCCGCCCCCCCGCCGCCTCACAGACACGCGCTCCCGCACACGCACCCTGTGACACGCGGGCACACGCGCTCGCACACGCTGTGACACGCGCAGTCACGCGCACTTCCACTCACCCCCTCACACTCGCCAACCCCTCTCGCCCCTCACACTCTCTCACTCTCACACTCACACTCAGTCTCACGCTC